>CM076459.1:10893258-11003258 GCA_038419695.1 Scomberomorus guttatus
ATAACTTGTGCTGGAAGTGCCGAACAATTGCTGGAACATTTCTGCAGTGTATATGGGAGTGAACAGTGGTCAGAACAGTCTGGGTTAAAGTTGTGGGAGTTGTAAGTGAAAGGTCTGGTTTAATAATTCCTCTGACTCCTGCTTGTGTTTGTTGGGGGAGAGATCCCAAATGCTAAATGTGACGCTGTGTGTATTCTCAGTCGTAATGGTTGGCTTGGTCACAGCTTTATTGTAAAATGCTGGAAATCAGTTCATGCTCCTGACATAAAGGAAAGGGCAAGTGCAGTGGTAGAAATAGCATCATATGAACGTATGCTTTACAGACTGAAAGGTGCTCAAGTAGACGTGGACCCTGTGTGGCCTCTTTTTTGGCCAGAATACTTGATTCTGATTGGCTGCTGGGTGTCTATTAATTCCTGATAATGGACACCTACTAAGTAGTTCCAGTGAAACTGTCTGTTCACCGTAATTAATGCGCTGGCTAAAATAAGTAACCATAGCAACAGGGATACAGTCAAAGCCTCCATTTACATTACAAACTGTGACATGTAAGTTTAAAAAGAGTAGATTATAACAAGCTTTAGTTTGGGTTAATAACCCAACAGGAAAAAAGAAACTTCAGGCTGCAGCCGACAGCATCATTCTGACACAGCTGGATGGCTCGTTAGTCTTGTTGTTAAACATACTGTCATATTATATTTACTGTTTGTCAACCATACGCAATGTTATTGACTTTGAATGCTAGCATAACGTTAGCTTTCTGTCTCATAGCTGAGCCAAAGGCTTCTATGAGCTGGGCGGACTAGAAATATCTCCCGTTGCCGAGTCGTATCTAAGGTTCGTCCTATTTACTGGAGTAGTGAACAACGTTTCCATTGCATAAGAACTTTATGGGATGGTAATGATTGTTCCAGGTATTAGGACTTAGGTATCAGGACTTAATGGACTCTGCAGAGGCATCTGGCCTTCCTGTCATCCATTAATTCCTGATAATGGACACCTCGTCAGGCATTATCCTTTACTTATATTATGTATTGTTCTATTGTTATTGTTATTGTTATTATTATGGGTTATTTATCTATGTATCTTATTTTATTTTATTCTCCTTTTGTGGACTTACCACACTCACTGTACTGTACTCACATATGCAGTACTTGTACTACATGATACGACACTATGCCCTCGAAATGCTGTTATTAATACTGTAGTTGTTGAATGACTGTGCTTATTATGTCTTTCCAAAATCAATAAAAAGTTAAGTTCCCCCCCAGATAAATAACATGAATGAATTCCTGTCAATCACAGCTGTGATCAATAACATGACATTAATGGAAAAGCAGTCGTCATTACTGTTCTGCTGAGAAAACTTCTGACGTTTTGACTGACACTGACAAATTTCTTTGTTTTATTGATTAATTTCTTCATATTAGTTTAGATCTGTGTTTCTGTTTGTTGTTTTTCTGTCATTATATTTATTTTTATTTATATCCTTTCAGGTCTTGGCTGTGTGAACATGTCACTTTGTGTTCTGTTGCTTTCTGTTTGTCTCTTTATTTGTTTGTTATTATTTGTGGACAGTAAAATTCCTCACTTGTCTATCAGTTTCAGGAAAATTTCAACCCCTCCCTCTGTCTCTACAGGAGGCAGTTGCTAGGCAACAGTGGAGTCAGGGCAGAGCTGCAGAATGCCAGGATGGCGCCTCTGCTGCCCCCTGTTGGTATGGAGATCTTCAGACGCTTCACGCCAGCTTCGCTGGAGGAGATCCAACGACGACATGAAGCCGAGGAGAAGGAGCGACAGACGAGGAAGGAGAAGAACATAGAGGTGAAAAACATATTGTCAACTGTCAACAACATCAATCAATACACTGAAAACATGGAAGCAATCCTGTAAATACACTGAAAACAAGTAATCAATCCTGTAAATACACTGAGAACAAATAATCAATACTGTAAATACACTGAGAACAAGTAATCAATACTGTAAATACACTGAGAACAAATAATCAATACTGTAAATACACTGAGAACAAGTAATCAATACTGTAAATACACTGAGAACAAATAATCAATACTGTAAATTAGGAGTGTAAATAAACACAGATCTGAACAGATAATGTGAAACCACAGTTTACTACAAAATCTTATAAAAAGATTCACATAGCGTCAGATGTTTTCTCATCATCATCATCATCATCATCATCATCATCATCATCATCAGTGTAACCCAGGAGAATGGTGCCTGTTTCCATGGTTACGGTGCGAACAGCAGTGAAGTTCATCCTTAATATCTTACATTAGCTGTTCAGACTTCACAGAAAAGCTGAAGAGAAACTCTTTATCAGCTGCGGCTCAGGAGGCAGAGCGGGTCGTCCACCAATCAGAAGGTCGGCGGTTCGATCCCCGCCTCCTCCTGTCCGCAGGTCCAAGTGCTCCTGATGGCTGCGCCATCACCCTGCATGGTAGCTTGCCACCATCAGTGTGCATGCGTGTGTGTGCATGTGTGCGTGTGTGTGTTAGTGTGTGTCTTTGTTTGTGTGTGCATGTGTGTGTGTGCGTGTGTGTGCGTGTGTGAGTGCAGCAGAAACATTGTAAAGTGTTTTGGATGATATAATATAATATATATATATAAATGAATAAATAAATGTGTCTTTATAACGGTTTTATATTTTACAGTCACATATTTTATTATTTTGATCAGATGTTTCTTAAACTCTGATTCCTGCTGCGTTTAAATTAAACACTTCATCAAGTTTAAGAATTCATATCAAAGTTCATAAAGTTTAAAACCAAACTCTCTCTGATTGGATGATTCTCTGATTGACAGGTGGCAGAAGAAGACCTGCCTAAACCAGCCAGTGACCTGGAGGCCGGGAAGCCCCTCCCATTCATCTATGGGGACCCGCCCCCTGAGCTTCTCAACACCCCATTGGAGGAGCTGGATCCCTTCTACCAATCACAGAAGGTCTCTCTTACTCTTGAATGAAAAATATTCCCTCTGTGGTTTGATGCCTGATCAATTTCTGATCACTGAAAATAATCAATAATTTATTGACACCTGTCTGTCTGACCTCTGACCTGTCTCTCTGACCTGTCTGTCTGACCCTATGACCTGTCTGTCTGACCTCTGACCTGTCTCTCTGACCTCTGACCTGTCTGTCTGACCTCTGACCTGTCTCTCTGACCTGTCTCTCTGACCTCTGACCTGTCTGTCTGACCCTATGACCTGTCTCTCTGACCTGTCTGTCTGACCTCTGACCTGTCTGTCTGACCTCTGACCTGTCTCTCTGACCTCTGACCTGTCTCTCTGACCTGTCACTCTGACCTGTCTGTCTGACCTCTGACCTGTCTGTCTGACCTGTCTGTCTGACCCTATGACCTGTCTGTCTGACCTCTGACCTGTCTCTCTGACCTCTGACCTGTCTGTCTGACCTCTGACCTGTCTCTCTGACCTGTCTCTCTGACCTCTGACCTGTCTGTCTGACCCTATGACCTGTCTCTCTGACCTGTCTGTCTGACCTCTGACCTGTCTGTCTGACCTCTGACCTGTCTCTCTGACCTCTGACCTGTCTCTCTGACCTGTCTGTCTGACCCTATGACCTGTCTGTCTGACCTCTGACCTGTCTCTCTGACCTCTGACCTGTCTGTCTGACCTCTGACCTGTCTCTCTGTCCTGTCTGTCTGACCTGTCTCTCTGACCTGTCTGTCTGACCTCTGACCTGTCTCTCTGACCTGTCTGTCTGACCTGTCTGTCTGACCTCTGACCTGTCTCTCTGACCTGTCTGTCTGACCTCTGACCTGTCTCTCTGACCTCCAACCTGTCTGTCTGACCTGTCTGTCTGACCTGTCTGTCTGACCTCTGACCTGTCTCTCTGTCCTGTCTGTCTGACCTGTCTCTCTGACCTGTCTGTCTGACCTCTGACCTGTCTCTCTGACCTGTCTCTCTGACCTGTCTGTCTGACCTCCGACCTGTCTGTCTGACCACTGACCTGTCTGTCTGACCTCTGTCCTGTCTGTCTGACGTCTGACCTGTCTGTCTGACCTGTCTGTCTGACCTCTGACCTGTCTCTCTGACCTGTCTCTCTGACCTGTCTGTCTGACCTCTGACCTGTCTGTCTGACCTCTGACCTGTCTGTCTGACCTCTGACCTGTCTCTCTGACCTGTCTGTCTGACCTCTGACCTGTCTGTCTGACCTGTCTGTCTGACCTGTCTGTCTGACCTCTGACCTGTCTCTCTGACCTGTCTGTCTGACCTGTCTGTCTGACCTCTGACCTGTCTGTCTGACCTGTCTGTCTGACCTCTGACCTGTCTCTCTGACCTGTCTCTCTGACCTGTCTGTCTGACCTCTGACCTGTCTGTCTGACCTCTGACCTGTCTGTCTGACCTGTCTGTCTGACCTGTCTGTCTGACCTCTGACCTGTCTCTCTGACCTGTCTCTCTGACCTGTCTGTCTGACCTGTCTGTCTGACCTCTGACCTGTCTGTCTGACCTCTGACCTGTCTGTCTGACCTGTCTGTCTGACCTCTGACCTGTCTCTCTGACCTGTCTGTCTGACCTCTGACCTGTCTGTCTGACCTCTGACCTGTCTCTCTGACCTGTCTGTCTGACCTCTGACCTGTCTGTCTGACCTGTCTGTCTGACCTCTGACCTGTCTGTCTGACCTCTGACCTGTCTCTCTGACCTGTCTCTCTGACCTGTCTGTCTGACCTGTCTGTCTGACCTCTGACCTGTCTGTCTGACCTCTGACCTGTCTCTCTGACCTGTCTGTCTGACCTCCTGTCTGACCTGTCTGTCTGTGCAGACGTTCATCGTGCTCAGTAAAGGAAACATCATCTACAGGTTTAACGCTGACCCGGCTTGTTACCTGCTGAGTCCGTTCAACCCTCTGAGGACCATCGCCATCAGGATCCTCATTCACTCATATCCTTTATGTCATACTGTGCTCCTCCCTGATTGGTCAAAAAAGCAGCAGAAAGTCGTGCTGTTTTTGCTGGTTTTGTTTGTCAGATTCTTGTTGATGACGTTGTTTTGTTCCTTAACACCAAAACTTTATTCAGTTTGTTCATCATGGTGACGATTCTGACCAACTGCGTGTTCATGACGATGAGTGATCCTCCAGCGTGGAGCAAGACTGTGGAGTGAGTTAACGGGTGTCATGTTACTATGGGAACTAATAAGTGTGTGGAGGAGCCATAATGTCAGACTTCAATAATGTCAGTTTGATTCCTGAACAGACTTAATAACAGAGTCCTGCTGCAGACACACTGTAATCTGACTGTATACAGGACACAATGAGAACAAGCTCATCTTCATTACATACAACCAAGTATATACTGTATATATTAGTACCTGATAGAGAAGTCATATGTTGTACAGGCGATTAAAACAACTACAAGGAGTTTTTAACTGGTTCTGAAACAGTCTCATGTTGCCTCTGTTGCCTCTATATGACCTACATTAGCAAACGAGACCATCAGCGAGAAGATTGGCTATTTCTATATATTATTCTAAACGCCTGCTGATTGACAGCACACAGACCTGCAGAGCCGATGTTGACGTTACATGCTGCATTGTAGTGTGAGGAAGGACGAGAGGAGGACATTTGTCTTCATTTGATAATGTTAAAGTAAAGTTAGACTTGTTCCTTCCTGACTCATTTTAACAAAGACGAACCCTCAACACAAAATGAAAGTTCTTTGTAGTAACTTTAACTGAATGATTGTAGCTGAAAGCGTAAATATGTGCAGTGATGTTGTTGACTAAGTGTCCACAGCATTGAGTATAGTTTTAATATTCAACTAGTTGACTAGACGAGTAGCTAACACACACACACATGCACACACATGCACACACATGCACACACATGCACACACATGCACACATGCTCACATACACACTGTACAATTAAACCAGAAGAAGTGGCGTTAAGCAGCAGCTTTCATCTGAAAAAAGAAGAAAACAAAAAGTCACCCATTAAAGTTCAGAACTCAAACAAAGTCTCCTGTGTGATGGACACAAAGCTCATCTCATCATCTCAGAGGAAATGCTGATGGAAGGTCACTAAAGTTCAAACAGTTTGAACTTTGACCTCTGTGGAAAGTTTGAGCTCAGTTGATTCTCTGTCCTGTTCTGATCTAATGTGTTTATGACACAGTTAGTCACTCATCATAAGCAGACAAAATTTCTGCATTTCAGTCTTCAGTCTATTCGATATGTTTATATTTAAAACTGCTTTTATTTGAATGTTTTGGTGTCTGAAGAGTTTTTCTGTTGTTCAACAGATACGTGTTTACAGGAATTTACACGTTTGAAGCCACAGTGAAAGTTTTGTCCAGAGGATTCTGTCTGGGAGACTTCACCTTCCTCAGAGATCCATGGAACTGGCTCGACTTCATGGTCATCAGCATGGCGTAAGACTCTATAATACACTGATGATGATGATGATGACGATGATGACGAAGATGATGACGAAGATGATGATGTGTTTCAGGTATCTGACAGAGTTTGTAGATTTGGGAAATGTTTCTGCATTGAGGACGTTCAGAGTTCTTCGAGCACTAAAGACCATCACAGTCATCCCTGGTCAGTGTGTGTGTGTGTGTGTGTGTGTGTGTGTGTTTGTGTGCGTCTGACTTCTGTGAGTAAAACAATCTATTTTATTTGAAGACCTTTTTTGTTGTTGTTATTTAAACTGAATGAACAGAGCTGAACGGGACTTTTGAGGAAACCTTTTGAGTTTTGAGTATCTGTTTTTGTGGACTCTTCTTTAGAGACTGGGGGATTTTGGGGGGTTGTGAAAACATACAGGTTATGTTCATTCAGTGTGTAGGCTGTAACATTCAAGAGTGTTGCTTAACTTGCATCCTTTAAAAGAAACAAAATGCCAGGAGAGAGCTGACAACATAAACAAACACAGTGTGTCTGCATGTTTATAATACTGTGTTTTTAAACCCCGCCCCTCTCAGGTTTAAAGACGATTGTCGGAGCTCTCATCCAATCAGTGAAGAAGATGGCTGATGTCATGATCCTGACGGTCTTCTGTCTCAGCGTCTTCGCTCTGATTGGTCTGCAGCTCTTCATGGGAAACTTGAGGCAAAAATGTGTCATGATGCCGCCGCTGTCGCTTGGCAACCACACCCATGGCAACAACACAGGAGGCAGTGATTTTGATTTGTACATCAAAAATCCTGGTAGGATGATGATGGTGATGATGGTGATGATGATATTATGAATATCTGATATTTGTAGCTCAGTGAAGGGCTTTTCACACTGCACTTAGCCCAGGACTAAAGATAGCCCAGGACTAAAACCATTCAAAGAACCTGCTTAGCCCACAGCTAAAGATAGCCCAGGACTAAAGATAGCCCACAGCTAAAGATAGCCCAGGACTAAAGATAGCCCACAGATAAAGATAGCCCAGATCTAAAATCATTCAAAGACCCTGCCTGGCCCAGGCTAAGAAAGCTTTCACACTGCTTACAGCAGGGTTAGACCCGGAAAAAAGGTGCCAGTGTGAAACGGTGCTAAAGTAAACAATGGAGTAGTCAGGCATCATTCTAGAGTGTAAACAGTCGCATTCCAACAGACATTTAACCCAGAGCTACATATTATATATATAGTCCTGGGTTAACAGTGTGTGTGTGAAAAGGTGTGTGAAAGTTATCCCAGGGTCAACTCTTAGCCCAGGGTTAAAGATAGCCCAGGACTAAAGATAGCCCACAGCTAAAGGTAGCCCAGGGCTAACGGTATGCAGTGTGCAAAGCCCATGACAACCTCTAACATCTTGTTCTGTGCCTGTCTGACAGACAACTATTACTACCTTCCTGGTCAGAACGATGCTCTGCTGTGTGGAAACAGCTCTGATGCCGGGTACGTTCACATGTTCAGCATCATTTTACAGTAATAATGATGATGATGGTGATGATGATGATGATGATGATGATGGTGGTGGTGTATTCAGGGCCTGTCCGGAGGGTTACGTCTGTCTGAAGGCGGGAGGAAACCCGAACTACGGCTACACCAGCTTCGACACGTTCGGCTGGGCGTTCCTGTCTCTGTTCAGACTGATGACCCAGGACTTTTGGGAAAACCTGTTCCAGCTGGTCAGTGATGGTGCCACCTGTACCTATCTGTATCTCACCTGTCTGTGTCTCCACCTGTCTGTATCTCACCTGTCTGTATCTCACCTGTCTGTGTTTCCACCTGTCTGTATCTCACCTGTCTGTGTTTCCACCTGTCTGTGTCTCCACCTATCTGTATCTCACCTGTCTGTGTTTCCACCTGTCTGTCTCCACCTGTCTGTATCTCACCTATCTGTATCTCACCTGTCTGTGTCTCCACCTGTCTGTGTTTCCACCTGTCTGTATCTAACCTATCTGTATCTCACCTGTCTGTGTCCCCACCTGTCTGTATCTCAACTGTCTGTGTCTCCACCTGTCTGTATCTCACCTATCTGTATCTCACCTGTCTGTGTCTCCACCTGTCTGTATCTCACCTGTCTGTATCTCACCTGTCTGTGTCTCCACCTGTCTGTGTCTCCACCTGTCTGTATCTCACCTGTCTGTGTCTCACCTGTCTGCGTCTCACCTATCTGTGTCTCCACCTGTCTGTATCTCACCTGTCTGTGTCTCCACCTGTCTGTGTCTCCACCTGTCTGTATCTCACCTGTCTGTGTCTCCACCTGTCTGTATCTCACCTATCTGTATCTCACCTGTCTGCGTCTCCACCTGTCTGTGTCTCCACCTGTCTGTATCTCACCTATCTGTATCTCACCTGTCTGTGTTTCCACCTGTCTGTCTCACCTGTCTGTATCTCACCTGTTTGTGTCTCCACCTGTCTGTATCTCACCTGTCTGTATCTCACCTGTCTGTGTCTCACCTGTCTGCGTCTCACCTATCTGTGTCTCCACCTGTCTGTATCTCACCTGTCTGTGTCTCCACCTGTCTGTGTCTCCACCTGTCTGTATCTCACCTGTCTGTGTCTCCACCTGTCTGTATCTCACCTATCTGTATCTCACCTGTCTGCGTCTCCACCTGTCTGTGTCTCCACCTGTCTGTATCTCACCTGTCTGTGTCTCCACCTGTCTGTATCTCACCTATCTGTATCTCACCTGTCTGTGCCTCCACCTGTCTGTGTTTCCACCTGCCTGTATCTCACCTATCTGTATCTCACCTGTCTGTGTTTCCACCTGTCTGTCTCACCTGTCTGTATCTCACCTGTCTGTGTCTCCACCTGTCTGTATCTCACCTATCTGTATCTCACCTGTCTGTGTCTCCACCTGTCTGTATCTCACCTGTCTGTGTCTCCACCTGTCTGTATCTCACCTGTCTCTGTCTCACCTGTCTGTGTCTCACCTATCTGTGTCTCCACCTGTCTGTATCTCACCTGTCTGTGTCTCCACCTGTCTGTATCTCACCTGCCTGTGTCTCCACCTGTCTGTATCTCACCTATCTGTATCTCACCTGTCTGTGTCTCCACCTGTCTGTATCTCACCTGTCTGTATCTCACCTGTCTGTGTTTCTACCTGTCTGTGTCTCCACCTATCTGTATCTCACCTGTCTGTTATTCCACCTGTCTGTCTCCACCTGTCTGCGTCTCCACCTGTCTGTGTCTCCACCTGTCTGTATCTCACCTATCTGTATCTCACCTGTCTGTGTTTCCACCTGTCTGTCTCACCTGTCTGTATCTCACCTGTCTGTGTCTCCACCTGTCTGTGTCTCCACCTATATGTATCTCACCTATCTGTATCTCACCTGTCTGTGTCTCCACCTGTCTGTATCTCACCTGTCTGTATCTCACCTGTCTGTGTTTCTACCTGTCTGTCTCTCCACCTATCTGTATCTCACCTGTCTGTTATTCCACCTGTCTGTCTCCACCTGTCTGTGTCTCCACCTGTCTGTATCTCACCTGTCTGTATCTCACCTGTCTGTGTTTCCACCTGTCTGTATCTCACCTGTCTGTGTTTCCACCTGTCTGTCTCCACCTGTCTGTGTCTCCACCTGTCTGTATCACACCTGTCTGTGTCTCCACCTGTCTGTATCTCACCTGTATGTGTCTCCACCTGTCTGTATCTCACCTATCTGTATCTCACCTGTCTGTGTCTCCACCTGTCTGTATCTCACCTGTCTGTATCTCACCTGTCTGTGTTTCTACCTGTCTGTGTCTCCACCTATCTGTATCTCACCTGTCTGTTATTCCACCTGTCTGTCTCCACCTGTCTGTGTCTCCACCTGTCTGTATCTCACCTGTCTATATCTCACCTGTCTGTGTTTCCACCTGTCTGTATCTCACCTGTCTGTGTTTCCACCTGTCTGTCTCCACCTGTCTGTGTCTCCACCTGTCTGTATCACACCTGTCTATATCTCACCTATCTGTATCTCACCTATCTGTGTCCCCACCTGTCTGTATCTCCACCTGTCTGTATCTCACCTATCTGTATCTCACCTGTCTGTGTCTCCACCTGTCTGTATCTCACCTGTCTGTGTCTCCACCTGTCTGTATCTCACCTATCTGTATCTCACCTGTCTGTGTCTCCACCTGTCTGTGTTTCCACCTGCCTGTATCTCACCTATCTGTATCTCACCTGTCTGTGTTTCCACCTGTCTGTCTCACCTGTCTGTATCTCACCTGTCTGTGTCTCCACCTGTCTGTATCTCACCTATCTGTATCTCACCTGTCTGTGTCTCCACCTGTCTGTATCTCACCTGTCTGTGTCTCCACCTGTCTGTATCTCACCTGTCTCTGTCTCACCTGTCTGTGTCTCACCTATCTGTGTCTCCACCTGTCTGTATCTCACCTGTCTGTGTCTCCACCTGTCTGTATCTCACCTGCCTGTGTCTCCACCTGTCTGTATCTCACCTATCTGTATCTCACCTGTCTGTGTCTCCACCTGTCTGTATCTCACCTGTCTGTATCTCACCTGTCTGTGTTTCTACCTGTCTGTGTCTCCACCTATCTGTATCTCACCTGTCTGTTATTCCACCTGTCTGTCTCCACCTGTCTGTGTCTCCACCTGTCTGTATCTCACCTGTCTGTGTTTCCACCTGTCTGTATCTCACCTGTCTGTGTTTCCACCTGTCTGTCTCCACCTGTCTGTGTCTCCACCTGTCTGTATCTCACCTGTCTGTATCTCACCTATCTGTATCTCACCTGTCTGTGTCCCCACCTGTCTGTGTCTCCACCTGTCTGTATCTCCACCTGTCTGTATCTCACCTATCTGTATCTCACCTGTCTGTGTCTCCACCTGTCTGTATCTCACCTGTCTGTGTCTCCACCTGTCTGTACCTCACCTATCTGTATCTCACCTGTCTGTGTCTCCACCTGTCTGTATCTCACCTGTCTGTATCTCACCTGTCTGTGTTTCTACCTGTCTGTGTCTCCACCTATCTGTATCTCACCTGTCTGTTATTCCACCTGTCTGTCTCCACCTGTCTGTGTCTCCACCTGTCTGTATCTCACCTGTCTGTATCTCACCTGTCTGTGTTTCCACCTGTCTGTATCTCACCTGTCTGTGTCTCCACCTGTCTGTCTCCACCTGTCTGTGTCTCCACCTGTCTGTATCTCACCTGTCTGTATCTCACCTATCTGTATCTCACCTGTCTGTGTCCCCACCTGTCTGTGTCTCCACCTGTCTGTATCTCCACCTGTCTGTATCTCATCTATCTGTATCTCACCTGTCTGTGTCTCCACCTGTCTGTATCTCACCTGTCTGTGTCTCCACCTGTCTGTATCTCACCTATCTGTATCTCACCTGTCTGTGTCTCCACCTGTCTGTGTCTCCACCTGCCTGTATCTCACCTATCTGTATCTCACCTGTCTGTGTTTCCACCTGTCTGTCTCACCTGTCTGTATCTCACCTGTCTCTGTCTCCACCTGTCTGTGTCTCCACCTGTCTGTATCTCACCTATCTGTATCTCACCTGTCTGTGTCTCCACCTGTCTATATCCCACCTGTCTGTGTCTCCACCTGTCTGTATCTCACCTGTCTGTGTCTCCACCTGTCTGTATCTCACCTATCTGTATCTCACCGGTCTGTGTTTCCACCTGTCTGTCTCACCTGTCTGTATCTCACCTGTCTGTGTCTCCACCTGTCTGTATCTCACCTGTCTGTGTCTCTACCTGTCTGTGTCTCCACCTGTCTGTATCTCACCTGTCTGTGTCTCCACCTGTCTGTGTCTCCACCTGTCTGTATCTCACCTGTCTGTGTCTCACCTGTCTGCGTCTCACCTATCTGTGTCTCCACCTGTCTGTATCTCACCTGTCTGTGTCTCCACCTGTCTGTGTCTCCACCTGTCTGTATCTCACCTGTCTGTGTCTCCACCTGTCTGTATCTCACCTATCTGTATCTCACCTGTCTGCGTCTCCACCTGTCTGTGTTTCCACCTGCCTGTATCTCACCTATCTGTATCTCACCTGTCTGTGTTTCCACCTGTCTGTCTCACCTGTCTGTATCTCACCTGTCTGTGTCTCCACCTGTCTGTATCTCACCTATCTGTATCTCACCTGTCTGTGTCTCCACCTGTCTGTATCTCACCTGTCTGTGTCTCCACCTGTCTGTATCTCACCTGCCTGTGTCTCCACCTGTCTGTATCTCACCTATCTGTATCTCACCTGTCTGTATCTCACCTATCTGTATCTCACCTGTCTGTGTCTCCACCTGTCTGTATCTCACCTGTCTGTATCTCACCTGTCTGTGTTTCTACCTGTCTGTGTCTCCACCTATCTGTATCTCACCTGTCTGTTATTCCACCTGTCTGTCTCCACCTGTCTGCGTCTCCACCTGTCTGTGTCTCCACCTGTCTGTATCTCACCTATCTGTATCTCACCTGTCTGTGTTTCCACCTGTCTGTCTCACCTGTCTGTATCTCACCTGTCTGTGTCTCCACCTGTCTGTGTCTCCACCTATATGTATCTCACCTATCTGTATCTCACCTGTCTGTGTCTCCACCTGTCTGTATCTCACCTGTCTGTATCTCACCTGTCTGTGTTTCTACCTGTCTGTGTCTCCACCTATCTGTATCTCACCTGTCTGTTATTCCACCTGTCTGTCTCCACCTGTCTGTGTCTCCACCTGTCTGTGTCTCCACCTGTCTGTATCACACCTGTCTGTGTCTCCACCTGTCTGTATCTCACCTGTATGTGTCTCCACCTGTCTGTATCTCCACCTGTCTGTATCTCACCTGTCTGTATCTCACCTGTCTGTGTTTCTACCTGTCTGTGTCTCCACCTATCTGTATCTCACCTGTCTGTTATTCCACCTGTCTGTCTCCACCTGTCTGTGTCTCCACCTGTCTGTATCTCACCTGTCTGTATCTCACCTGTCTGTGTTTCCACCTGTCTGTATCTCACCTGTCTGTGTTTCCACCTGTCTGTCTCCACCTGTCTGTGTCTCCACCTGTCTGTATCACACCTGTCTATATCTCACCTATCTGTATCTCACCTGTCTGTGTCCCCACCTGTCTCTGTCTCCACCTGTCTGTATCTCCACCTGTCTGTATCTCACCTATCTGTATCTCACCTGTCTGTGTCTCCACCTGTCTGTATCTCACCTGTCTGTGTCTCCACCTGTCTGTATCTCACCTATCTGTATCTCACCTGTCTGTGTCTCCACCTGTCTGTGTTTCCACCTGCCTGTATCTCACCTATCTGTATCTCACCTGTCTGTGTTTCCACCTGTCTGTGTCTCCACCTGTCTGTGTTTCCACCTGCCTGTATCTCACCTATCTGTATCTCACCTGTCTGTGTTTCCACCTGTCTGTCTCACCTGTCTGTATCTCACCTGTCTGTGTCTCCACCTGTCTGTATCTCACCTATCTGTATCTCACCTGTCTGTGTCTCCACCTGTCTGTATCTCACCTGTCTGTGTCTCCACCTGTCTGTATCTCACCTGCCTGTGTCTCCACCTGTCTGTATCTCACCTATCTGTATCTCACCTGTCTGTGTCTCCACCTGTCTGTATCTCACCTGTCTGTATCTCACCTGTCTGTGTTTCTACCTGTCTGTGTCTCCACCTATCTGTATCTCACCTGTCTGTTATTCCACCTGTCTGTCTCCACCTGTCTGTGTCTCCACCTGTCTGTATCTCACCTGTCTGTGTTTCCACCTGTCTGTCTCCACCTGTCTGTGTCTCCACCTGTCTGTATCTCACCTGTCTGTATCTCACCTATCTGTATCTCACCTGTCTGTGTCCCCACCTGTCTGTGTCTCCACCTGTCTGTATCTCCACCTGTCTGTATCTCACCTATCTGTATCTCACCTGTCTGTGTCTCCACCTGTCTGTATCTCACCTGTCTGTGTCTCCACCTGTCTGTACCTCACCTATCTGTATCTCACCTGTCTGTGTCTCCACCTGTCTGTATCTCACCTGTCTGTATCTCACCTGTCTGTGTTTCTACCTGTCTGTGTCTCCACCTATCTGTATCTCACCTGTCTGTTATTCCACCTGTCTGTCTCCACCTGTCTGTGTCTCCACCTGTCTGTATCTCACCTGTCTGTATCTCACCTGTCTGTGTTTCCACCTGTCTGTATCTCACCTGTCTGTGTCTCCACCTGTCTGTCTCCACCTGTCTGTGTCTCCACCTGTCTGTATCTCACCTGTCTGTATCTCACCTATCTGTATCTCACCTGTCTGTGTCCCCACCTGTCTGTGTCTCCACCTGTCTGTATCTCCACCTGTCTGTATCTCATCTATCTGTATCTCACCTGTCTGTGTCTCCACCTGTCTGTATCTCACCTGTCTGTGTCTCCACCTGTCTGTATCTCACCTATCTGTATCTCACCTGTCTGTGTCTCCACCTGTCTGTGTCTCCACCTGCCTGTATCTCACCTATCTGTATCTCACCTGTCTGTGTTTCCACCTGTCTGTCTCACCTGTCTGTATCTCACCTGTCTCTGTCTCCACCTGTCTGTGTCTCCACCTGTCTGTATCTCACCTATCTGTATCTCACCTGTCTGTGTCTCCACCTGTCTATATCCCACCTGTCTGTGTCTCCACCTGTCTGTATCTCACCTGTCTGTGTCTCCACCTGTCTGTATCTCACCTATCTGTATCTCACCGGTCTGTGTTTCCACCTGTCTGTCTCACCTGTCTGTATCTCACCTGTCTGTGTCTCCACCTGTCTGTATCTCACCTGTCTGTGTCTCTACCTGTCTGTGTCTCCACCTGTCTGTATCTCACCTGTCTGTGTCTCCACCTGTCTGTGTCTCCACCTGTCTGTATCTCACCTGTCTGTGTCTCACCTGTCTGCGTCTCACCTATCTGTGTCTCCACCTGTCTGTATCTCACCTGTCTGTGTCTCCACCTGTCTGTGTCTCCACCTGTCTGTATCTCACCTGTCTGTGTCTCCACCTGTCTGTATCTCACCTATCTGTATCTCACCTGTCTGCGTATCCACCTGTCTGTGTTTCCACCTGCCTGTATCTCACCTATCTGTATCTCACCTGTCTGTGTTTCCACCTGTCTGTCTCACCTGTCTGTATCTCACCTGTCTGTGTCTCCACCTGTCTGTATCTCACCTATCTGTATCTCACCTGTCTGTGTCTCCACCTGTCTGTATCTCACCTGTCTGTGTCTCCACCTGTCTGTATCTCACCTGCCTGTGTCTCCACCTGTCTGTATCTCACCTATCTGTATCTCACCTGTCTGTATCTCACCTATCTGTATCTCACCTGTCTGTGTCTCCACCTGTCTGTATCTCACCTGTCTGTATCTCACCTGTCTGTGTTTCTACCTGTCTGTGTCTCCACCTATCTGTATCTCACCTGTCTGTTATTCCACCTGTCTGTCTCCACCTGTCTGCGTCTCCACCTGTCTGTGTCTCCACCTGTCTGTATCTCACCTATCTGTATCTCACCTGTCTGTGTTTCCACCTGTCTGTCTCACCTGTCTGTATCTCACCTGTCTGTGTCTCCACCTGTCTGTGTCTCCACCTATATGTATCTCACCTATCTGTATCTCACCTGTCTGTGTCTCCACCTGTCTGTATCTCACCTGTCTGTATCTCACCTGTCTGTGTTTCTACCTGTCTGTGTCTCCACCTATCTGTATCTCACCTGTCTGTTATTCCACCTGTCTGTCTCCACCTGTCTGTGTCTCCACCTGTCTGTGTCTCCACCTGTCTGTATCACACCTGTCTGTGTCTCCACCTGTCTGTATCTCACCTGTATGTGTCTCCACCTGTCTGTATCTCCACCTGTCTGTATCTCACCTGTCTGTATCTCACCTGTCTGTGTTTCTACCTGTCTGTGTCTCCACCTATCTGTATCTCACCTGTCTGTTATTCCACCTGTCTGTCTCCACCTGTCTGTGTCTCCACCTGTCTGTATCTCACCTGTCTGTATCTCACCTGTCTGTGTTTCCACCTGTCTGTATCTCACCTGTCTGTGTTTCCACCTGTCTGTCTCCACCTGTCTGTGTCTCCACCTGTCTGTATCACACCTGTCTATATCTCACCTATCTGTATCTCACCTGTCTGTGTCCCCACCTGTCTCTGTCTCCACCTGTCTGTATCTCCACCTGTCTGTATCTCACCTATCTGTATCTCACCTGTCTGTGTCTCCACCTGTCTGTATCTCACCTGTCTGTGTCTCCACCTGTCTGTATCTCACCTATCTGTATCTCACCTGTCTGTGTCTCCACCTGTCTGTGTTTCCACCTGCCTGTATCTCACCTATCTGTATCTCACCTGTCTGTGTTTCCACCTGTCTGTGTCTCCACCTGTCTGTGTTTCCACCTGCCTGTATCTCACCTATCTGTATCTCACCTGTCTGTGTTTCCACCTGTCTGTCTCACCTGTCTGTATCTCACCTGTCTGTGTCTCCACCTGTCTGTATCTCACCTATCTGTATCTCACCTGTCTGTGTCTCCACCTGTCTGTATCTCACCTGTCTGTGTCTCCACCTGTCTGTATCTCACCTGCCTGTGTCTCCACCTGTCTGTATCTCACCTATCTGTATCTCACCTGTCTGTGTCTCCACCTGTCTGTATCTCACCTGTCTGTATCTCACCTGTCTGTGTTTCTACCTGTCTGTGTCTCCACCTATCTGTATCTCACCTGTCTGTTATTCCACCTGTCTGTCTCCACCTGTCTGTGTCTCCACCTGTCTGTATCTCACCTGTCTGTGTTTCCACCTGTCTGTATCTCACCTGTCTGTGTTTCCACCTGTCTGTCTCCACCTGTCTGTGTCTCCACCTGTCTGTATCTCACCTGTCTGTATCTCACCTATCTGTATCTCACCTGTCTGTGTCCCCACCTGTCTGTGTCTCCACCTGTCTGTATCTCCACCTGTCTGTATCTCACCTATCTGTATCTCACCTGTCTGTGTCTCCACCTGTCTGTATCTCACCTGTCTGTGTCTCCACCTGTCGGTACCTCACCTATCTGTATCTCACCTGTCTGTGTCTCCACCTGTCTGTATCTCACCTGTCTGTATCTCACCTGTCTGTGTTTCTACCTGTCTGTGTCTCCACCTATCTGTATCTCACCTGTCTGTTATTCCACCTGTCTGTCTCCACCTGTCTGTGTCTCCACCTGTCTGTATCTCACCTGTCTGTATCTCACCTGTCTGTGTTTCCACCTGTCTGTATCTCACCTGTCTGTGTCTCCACCTGTCTGTCTCCACCTGTCTGTGTCTCCACCTGTCTGTATCTCACCTGTCTGTATCTCACCTATCTGTATCTCACCTGTCTGTGTCCCCACCTGTCTGTGTCTCCACCTGTCTGTATCTCCACCTGTCTGTATCTCATCTATCTGTATCTCACCTGTCTGTGTCTCCACCTGTCTGTATCTCACCTGTCTGTGTCTCCACCTGTCTGTATCTCACCTATCTGTATCTCACCTGTCTGTGTCTCCACCTGTCTGTGTCTCCACCTGCCTGTATCTCACCTATCTGTATCTCACCTGTCTGTGTTTCCACCTGTCTGTCTCACCTGTCTGTATCTCACTTGTCTCTGTCTCCACCTGTCTGTGTCTCCACCTGTCTGTATCTCACCTATCTGTATCTCACCTGTCTGTGTCTCCACCTGTCTATATCCCACCTGTCTGTGTCTCCACCTGTCTGTATCTCACCTGTCTGTGTCTCCACCTGTCTGTATCTCACCTATCTGTATCTCACCTGTCTGCGTCTCCACCTGTCTGTGTCTCCACCTGTCTGTATCTCACCTATCTGTATCTCACCTGTCTGTGTTTCCACCTGTCTGTCTCACCTGTCTGTATCTCACCTGTTTGTGTCTCCACCTGTCTGTATCTCACCTGTCTGTGTCTCCACCTGTCTGTGTCTCCACCTGTCTGTGTCTCACCTATCTGTATCTCACCTGTCTGTGTCTCCACCTGTCTGTGTCTCCACCTGTCTGTATCTCACCTGTCTGTGTCTCCACCTGTCTGTATCTCACCTATCTGTATCTCACCTGTCTGTATCTCACCTGTCTGTGTCTCCACCTGTCTGTATCTCCACCTGTCTATATCTCACCTGTCTGCGTCTCCACCTGTCTGTATCTCACCTGTCTGTGTCTCCACCTGTCTGTATCTCACCTATCTGTATCTCACCTGTCTGTGTCTCCACCTGTCTGTATCCCACCTACCTGTATCTCACTTGTCTGTGTTTCCACCTGTCTGTGTCTCACCTGTCTGTATCTCACTTGTCTGTGTCTCCACCTGTCTGTATCTCACCTGTCTGTGTCTCCCCCTGTCTGTATCTCACCTGTCTGCATCCACCTGTCTGTGTCTCCACCTGTCTGTATCTCACCTGTCTGTGTCTCCACCTGTCTGTATCTCACCTATCTGTATCTCACCTGTCTGTGTCTCCACCTGTCTTTGTCTCCACCTGTCTGTGTCTCACCTGTCTGTGTCTCACCTGTCTGTGTTTCCACCTGTTTGTGTCTCACCTGTCTGTATCTCACCTGTCTGTGTCTCCACCTGTCTGTATCTCACCTGCCTGTGTATCCACCTGTCTGTATCTCACCTTCCTGTGTCTCCACCTGTCTGTGTATCCACCTGGTTGTATCTCACCTGTCTGTGTCTCCACCTGTCTGTGTTTCCACCTGTCTGTATCTCACCTGTCTGTGTCTCCGACTGTCTGTATCTCACCTGTCTGTGTCTCCATCTGTCTGTATCTCCACCTGTCTATATCTCACCTGTCTGCGTCTCCACCTGTCTGTATCTCACCTGTCTGTGTCTCCACCTGTCTGTATCTCACCTATCTGTATCTCACCTGTCTGTGTCTCCACCTGTCTCTATCCCACCTACCTATATCTCACCTGTCTGTGTTTCCACCTGTCTGTGTCTCACCTGTCTGTATCTCACTTGTCTGTGTCTCCACCTGTCTGTATCTCACATGTCTGTGTCTCCCCCTGTCTGTATCTCACCTGTCTGTATACCACCTGTCTGTGTCTCCACCTGTCTGTATCTCACCTGCCTGTGTATCCACCTGTCTTTGTCTCCACCTGTCTGTGTCTCACCTGTCTGTGTTTCCACCTGTCTATGTCTCCACCTATCTGTATCTCACCTGTCTGTGTATCCACCTGTCTGTGTCTCCACCTGTCTGTATCTCACCTGCCTGTGTCTCCACCTGTCTGTGTATCCACCTGTCTGTGTCTCCACCTGGCTGTATCTCACCTGTCTGTATCTCACCTGTCTGTGTCTCCACCTGTCTGTGTTTCCACCTGTCTGTATCTCACCTATCTGTGTCTCCGACTGTCTGTATCTCACCTGTCTGTGTCTCCACCTGTCTGTGTCTCACCTGTCTATGTCTCTGACTGTCTGTATCTCACCTGTCTGTGTCTCCACCTGTCTGTGTCTCACCTGTCTGTGTCTCCACCTGTCTGTATCTCACCTGTCTGTGTCTCCACCTGTCTGTATCTCACCTGTCTGTGTCTCACCTGTCTGCGTCTCACCTATCTGTGTCTCCACCTGTCTGTATCTCACCTGTCTGTGTCTCCACCTGTCTGTGTCTCCACCTGTCTGTATCTCACCTGTCTGTGTCTCCACCTGTCTGTTTCTCCACCTGTCTGTGTCTCCACCTGTCTGTTTCTCCACCTGTCTGTGTCTCCACCTGTCTGTATCTCACCTGTATGTGTCTCCAAATGTCTGTATCTCACCTGTCTGTGTCTCCACCTGTCTGTGTTTCCACCTGTCTGTATCTCACCTATCTGTGTCTCCGACTGTCTGTATCTCACCTGTCTGTGTCTCCACCTGTCTGTGTCTCACCTGTCTATGTCTCTGACTGTCTGTATCTCACCTGTCTGTGTCTCCACCTGTCTGTGTCTCACCTGTCTGTGTCTCTGACTGTCTGTGTCTCACCCCTTCTGTGTCTCCACCTGTCTGTATCTCACCTGTCTGTGTCTCACCTGTCTGTGTCTCCACCTGTCTGTGTCTCCACCTGTCTGTATCTCACCTGTCTGTGTCTCCACCTGTCTGTGTCTCCACCTGTCTGTTTCTCCACCTGTCTGTGTCTCCACCTGTCTGTATCTCACCTGTATGTGTCTCCAAATGTCTGTATCTCACCTTTCTGTGTCTTCACCTGTCTTTCTCCCATCTCTCATTCTCACCTGTCTGTCTCTCTCAGACGCTGCGTGCAGCAGGTAAAACCTACATGATCTTCTTCGTGGTCGTCATCTTCCTCGGCTCGTTCTACCTCATTAACCTGATCCTGGCGGTGGTTGCCATGGCGTACGCCGAGCAGAACCAGACCACTATCGCCGAGGCCAAACAGAAGGAGGAAGAGTATGCCCAGATCCTGGAGGCACTGAAGAAGAGAGAGGAGGTCAGCTGACTGTTCAAACAACTTTATCAACACATAAACAGCTGACAATAAACACACACAGCTGATGAACATTCAATGATCTCTCTGTTATCTGTGTGTGTGTATGTGTGTGTGTGTGCACGTGTATGTTTGCACGTGCGTGTGTGTGTGTGTGTGTGTGTGTGTGTGTGTGTGTGTGTGTGTGTGTGTGTGTTGTTATTACAACAGGCAGCCTGCAGTATGGAGACCTCAGGGAAACAAGATTCAGAATCACAGAAGAATTCATCTGCTGATGTAAATAGTCACGACCAAGAACACACTGCCATGGAAGGTACACACACACACACACACACACACAGACACACACAGACACTCACACACACACACACACACACAGACACACACACACACACACAGACACACACAGACACTCACACACACACACACTCACTCACACACACACATACACACACACACACACACACACACTCACACGTACACACACACACAAGATCAGCATTTGAATAAAGTGAGCGACTGTTGGACTGAAACATCAATTTGTAACGTGTGTATTTCTAATTGTTCTTCTGAGCATTTTTAAGCTGCAGCTGTGACCATTTTAATGTGTGCAGTTACCATGGTTACAGGAAAGGGTACAGTTTAACTGTTTACAGTCTTGTTATCATTGTAGAAAAAGTTATGATTCATATTTTTCATCACAGTTCTCATTAATGAAATCAACACTTTTAAAAAGGACATGACAACTCTGTCTCCTGGAAACTGCGCTGATATACAACTAAACTGAAACAGTAAACTTAGTTTTTAAGAAGCATCATGTTTTTTTTACCAACATGATGAGGAAACTCACAGCTCCTGGTTCAGGTTCAGGAAAGATGGAGGCCTGTATGGTTCAATACTGAAAAAGTCAAAAGTAACTTTTAAGTACAAGACAGGACGTGTTGAACCAAAACCACCACTGTCCTGAACCTTTTACAGTCTAAAGGTCAGACCAGAACCTGTTCTCTGCTGTTAAAGTTCAACTATCCACACTAAAATCTGACCTCTGACCTACAACGTCTTACCTCTCACTTGCAACCTCAGACCTTTCTCCTACGAGTATTTCCCACACCAGAGAAAACATTGCAATGGAACTGAATCAAGGCTTCAATTAAGTTTCCGTTCAAAATGTATTTGGCAAAAAAAATCCTTGTTGGATTCTCTGAACTGTAACTCCGTCAGTCTAGGCTACAAACGTGGGATGAAGGACTATATTTCCAGCTGCTGTCTCACTAACCAGCTGTGTGTTTCAGAGTTTGAGGACGACCAGAGGCCTTGTCCTCCATGTTGGTATGCCTTCTCTGACATCTTCCTGAAGTGGAATTGTTGTGGATGTTGGCGTTGGCTCAAAAAGTGGCTCTACACCATCGTCATGGACCCATTCATTGACCTTGGCATCACCGTCTGCATCGTCCTCAACACCGTCTTCATGGCCATGGAGCATTACCCGATGACAGAGCAGTTTGAAGAACTGCTGAGCATCGGAAATCTGGTCAGTGTTGAAGAAAAGTCTGAGAAACTCTCAAGTCTGTTTCCATCAGTAGACTTCAGTTTCTATCCACGCAGCAGTGACTCAGTTTCTATCTATTATTTTTCTATTCCCTGTGACCCCTGACCTGTGACCTGTGGCCTCCTGCAGGTCTTCACAGGGATCTTCACAGCTGAGATGGTGCTCAAACTTCTGGCCATGGATCCGTTCTACTACTTCCAGGTCAGACTACTTGTTTGTTAGCAGCTCATTGATGACGTCTTGATGACGGCAATGTGTGATTGTCCTGTTGCCATGGTTACAGGTGGGCTGGAATATCTTTGACAGCATCATCGTCACCATGAGTCTGGTGGAGCTGGGATTGGCTAACGTTCAGGGCCTGTCTGTGCTGCGCTCATTCCGATTGGTCAGTGTGACATCAGCAGCAGCAGCATCATCATTACATCATCATCACAGCAGATTAATGATAATTTACCTGTCTCCCTACCTGTCTCCTGTCTCCTATCTTCCCACCTCTCTCCCTGTCTGTCTCCCCGCCTGTCTCCCTACCTGTCTCCTGTCTCCCCACCTGTGTCCCTGCCTGTCTCCCTACTTGTCTCCCTACTTGTCTCCTGTCTCCCCGCCTGTCTCCCCACCTGTCTCCCTACTTGTCTCCCTACTTGTCTCCTGTCTCCCTGCCTGTCTCCCCACCTGTCTCCCTACCTGTCTCCTGTCTCCCCGCCTGTCTCCCTACCTGTCTCCCTACTTGTCTCCTGTCTCCTGTCTCCCCACCTGTCTCCCTACCTGTCTCCTGTCTCCTGTCTCCCCACCTGTGTCCCTCCTGTCTCCCCGCCTGTCTCCTGTCTCCCCACCTGTCTCACCCCCAGATGCGAGTGTTTAAGCTGGCCAAGTCATGGCCGACCCTGAACATGCTGATAAAGATCATCGGGAACTCGGTGGGGGCCCTGGGGAACCTGACCCTGGTCCTGGCCATCATTGTCTTCATCTTTGCCGTGGTCGGCATGCAGCTGTTCGGGAAGAGCTACAAAGACTGTGTCTGTCGCATCGCAGCTGACTGCGAGCTTCCTCGCTGGCACATGAACGACTTCTTCCATGCCTTCCTCATCATCTTCAGGGTCCTGTGTGGCGAGTGGATCGAAACCATGTGGGACTGCATGGAGGTGGCGGGTCAGACCATGTGTCTGGTGGTCTTCATGTTGGTCATGGTCATCGGGAACCTGGTGGTAAGTCAGATCCAGGTCTGGGGTCAAAGGTCGGGGGTTCTGGTATGAATGAGATGGACTGGGGACCTGAACCAGTAACCAAGATGTCACTGTGAAATATAAGACTTTATTTAGGGGAATCAACTAATATTTTGACATTAACTTCACTTAAATAAATAAGTTTTATAGTTTAAAGTTCATTCAAGGGTTTTATTTCAATACCATTTAGAACTCATTCTTCTTCATAGTTCTTCTGACTTGAAATGATGAATGAAACATGATCAGAATATTAGCAGATTTCCCAACATGCATTGTTTGAGAGTTAAAACACTCCAGAGACTTCTTTTTTTACATGTTAAAATAAGTAGTAATTGTTTCTTTTCATAACAATAAAAAAATGCAAACCATGATGAAGGTTAGTACTGAATTATATAATCTTAGTGTCAGATGAAAAACTGACTCTTCAAACTAAGAAAATATAAATGAAAACCAAATTTTATTCTGAATTAGATTTAAGTCAATTCAGGTCAAGTCAATTTTATTTATATAGCTACAGAAGTTATCTCGGGGCTCTTTTCACACAGAGCAGGTCAGACTGTACTCTTTAATGTACAGAGACCAACATTCCTCCATGAGCAGCACTTGGTGACAGCAGCAAGGAAAAACTCCCCTTTAACAGGAAGAAACCTCAAACAGAACCGACTCTAGGTGGGCGCCATCTGCCTCGACCGGCTGGGATGAGAGAGGAAGAGGGAGGGAGGGGGAGAGACAGAGAAGCATAATAACAACTATAATAACAACAATAACAACAATGATAATAATAGAAATATAACTAATAATAATAGCAGCAGTGGTGGGCGCTAGACAGCAGTCAGTCCACAGCCAAAGGTCTACTGTGAGACGAGAAAGCACAAAAACTCCTTGAATTTAGCTACAGCACTATCAGAAAGACATCTAGTGAAGACATTTTGTCTAATGGTGTGTAGTCCAGTAATGGTCTGATAAAATAGGATTTGGTGAAAAACTAAATTTTTAATTTCGATGCCATAAGTCAGAACAAGGTGGAGGGTGTGATTAAGACAGTGAGTGGGTTTATTTACACTCTGAGAGAAGCCAATTGAGTCTAATAATGAGATAAACACAGTGCTAAGACTATCAATATCAACATCCACGTGGATATTAAAGTCACCTACTATAATTATTTTATCTGTACTAAGGACTAAGTTTGATAAAAACTTTGCAGCTATACATGTCGTCACTGGTCAGATTTAGCAGGGGCCCAGAGAAAACTGCAGAGTCCAACATAGTCTTTGCATATGTACACACCAACTCAACATTAAATTTAGTGACCTCTGATTGGCGTAATCAGGAGTCATTCCCACCGATAAATAAAATAAATAGCAATCGTACCATATTTACGATTATCCTTAGCCAGCAGTTTTAAATTTGATTCTATGTCGCCCGCTCTGGCCCTAGGAATACATTTGACTATGGCTGCCAATGTCGCTAACTTCACGTTTCTCACTATGGAGCTGCCAATAATCAGAGTAAGTGGGGAGAACCTGTTAAAAATGTGAACTGGTTGGTGGTGAACCGTGGGCTTCTGCTTAGGACTATGCTTCCTTCATACAGTCACCAGCCACCCTGGCTTCCCGGCTGCTCGGGAACGACTGGGGGAGTAGGAGCTACACTAAGTCTACTGAGGGCTGGCTAACTACAGAGCTAACGACTGGTTTTCCATAGTGCAGAGCCACTTCCAATTCACTGAGCTTCGCCTCCAACTCTGCAAATAAACTATATTTATTACATGTACCATTATCACTGAAGGAGGCAGAGGAATAGCTAAACATATGACACACCGAGCAAGAGAGAGCAGGAGAGTGAGAGGGAGAGAGAGAAACCACGCCATCTGCTAAACTAAACTGCTAAGCTAAAGTAGCTAGCAGATCCAAATAGCCTGTAAACAACTGTGGGATTAGCAAGAAAGTCGCTAAAAGAAGGAGAGAGCTAAGAGTGCTTGAGCAGAACTAGTGTATGTTCAAATGTACAGCAGGTAATTATCTGCAGTAATGAAAAATATAGCAAAATTAACTGGGTTGAGAGCAGCAAAAACACTATCAGAAGACACTACAATGTCTTTCACTACAATGAAATGAGACACTACACTTACTTACAGCAGCATTTCAGCAGCACAATTTCAAACATCTTCCTGACCAGTTCAATAAATTATCAGATCTAAATTCAACAGACAAAGGCTAGGGTTTATACAAAATGCAATATTTAGTCAAGATAACTTTTGGTGGCGTTAGAAGAACTATAGTGCTGAACCAGCAAACAAACCTGACATTTCTAAACCAGTCAAGGTCCTGGAACCTGTTCCTGACTTCGTTTCAGATCATCAGTCTGTTCCCAGATGTGTCCCCCTCCCTGGCTGCAGGCTCTCAGTCTGTTCCTGGTCTGGTTTCAGGTCCTGAATCTGTTCCTGGCCCTGCTGCTGAGCTCGTTCAGCGGTGAAAATCTGGCAGCTCCAGAAGAAGAAGGCGAAAACAATCTGCAGATTGCCATAAATCGGATCAACAGGGCTGTGGCGTGGGTGACGTCCTGGGTCCTGGAACACATCTGGACTGTGCTAGGAAAGAAGAACCTAGAACAGACTGGTAGGACCAGACCCCCAGCAGGACCAGGACTTTATTTATTTATTTATCTTTCTGTGATTCTTCTTTCACAGATTTTATAACTGAATGTATTTTCTGTTGTAAATTTCGTCATTAGCAGTTGACAGTGACGAAGACGACAGGAAGGAGTTCTTGGCTTTAAACTTTGTGACCTCCGACCAGCTGGGTTCAGAGGTCAAAGCCCTCAGCTGTAACCATGGCAACCTGACCAGCAACTACCACAACATTGCCTCCCTGAGGGTCCCCATCGCTGAGGCCGAGTCTGACTTTGAGACACCTGAAAATGAAGATGAGGACGATGAGGATGAAGAGGAAGAAGAGGAAGAGGAGAAAGAAGAGAACTCCCAAGTAAATCCTTTTCTACTTTACTGCAACATTTCACCTAAACCTGAACTGTAATGTCTGAAGTTATGGTGCAAAGGTGCATGCACTGGTTTTGTAAAGAGCAGGTAAATGGTGTTCCTAATGAATATTTGATCCAACATGTAAGAGTGATCAGTGCTGCTGAGCTGTCCATGAAATGCGAAAAACACAAAGGTGAACACAAACATAAACATAAACACAAACATGAACACAAACACAAACACGAACAAACATTAACACAAACACAAACATGAACACAAACACAAACACAAACATTAACGCAAACACGAAGACGAACACAAACAAACACAAAAGAACATTAACACAAACATAAACACAAATACAAACAAACACAAACAGGAACACAAACACAAACACGAACAAACATTAACACAAACATGAACACAAACACAAACACGACCACAAACAAACATTAACACAAACACAAACAAACATTAACACAAACACAAACAGGAACACAAACACGAACATGAACACAAACACAAACACGACCACAAACAAACATTAACACAAACACAAACAAACATTAACACAAACACAAACAGGAACACAAACACAAACAAACATTAACGCAAACACAAACAAACATTAACACAAACACAAACAGGAACACAAACACAAACACAAACAAACATTAACACAAACACAAACAGGAACACAAACACAAACACAAACACAAACACAAACAAACATTAACGCAAACACGAACATGAACACAAACACAAACAAACATTAAGACATACACGAAAACGAACACAAACAAACATTAACACAAACACAAACACAAACAAACATTAACACAAACACAAACAAACATTAACATAAACACATACACAAACAAACATTAACACAAACACAAACACAAACATTAACACAAACACAAACACAAACACAAACACAAACACAAACACAAACACAAACAAACAAACATTAACACAAACGCAAACATTAACACAAACACAAACAAACATTAACACAAACACGAAGATGAACACAAACACAAACAAAAATAAACATTAACACAAACACAAACAAACATTAACACAAACACAAACACAAACATTAACACAAACACAAACACAAACAATCATTAACACAAACGCAAACATTAACACAAACACAAACAAACATTAACACAAACACAAATACAAATACAAACACAAACACAAACAAACATAAACACAAACACAAACACAAACACAAACACAAACAAACATAAACACAAACACAAAGACGAACACAAACACAAACAAACATTAACACAAACACGAAAAAACATTAACACAAACACGAAGACGAACACAAACAAACATTAACACAAACACGAAGACGAACACAAGCATGAACACAAACACAAACAAACATTAACACAAACACAAACACAAACATTAACACAAACACGAAGAACACAAACACAAACAAAAATAAACATTAACACAAACAAACATGAACACAAACACAAACATGAACACAAACACGAAGACAAACACAAACATTAACACAAACACGAAGATGAACACAAACACAAACAAAAATAAACATTAACACAAACACAAACAAACATTAACACAAATACAAACACAAACAAACATTAACACAAACGCAAACATTAACACAAACGCAAACAAACACAAACACAAACACAAACACAAATACAAATACAAACACAAACAAACACAAACACAAACACAAACACAAACACAAACAAACATAAACACGAAGACGAACACAAACAAACACAAACAAACATTAACACAAACATAAACATAAACACAAACATGAACACAAACAAACATTAACACAAACATAAACACAAACACAAACACAAACAAACACAAACACAAACATGAACACAAACATGAACACAAACACAAACACGAACACAAACACAAACACGAACAAACATTAACACAAACACAAACATGACCACAAACAAACATTAACACAAACACAAACACGAACACAAACAAACATTAACACAAACACAAACAGGAACACAAACACAAACAAACATTAACGCAAACCCGAACATGAACACAAACACAAACAAACATTAAGACATACACAAACATTAACACAAACACGAATACAAACACAAACACAAACACAAACACAAACAAACATTAACACAAACGCAAATACAAACACAAACACAAACACAAACAAACATTAACACAAACACAAACAAACATTAACATAAACACAAATACAAACACAAACAAACACAAACACAAACACAAACAAACATAAACACAAACACAAAGACGAACACAAACACAAACAAACATTAACGCAAACACGAAGACGAACACAAACAAACACAAACAAACATTAACACAAACACAAACATGAACACAAACAAACAAACATTAACACAAACGCAAACATTAACACAAACACAAACAAACATTAACACAAACACGAAGATGAACACAAACACAAACAAAAATAAACATTAACACAAACACAAACAAACATTAACACAAACACAAACACAAACATTAACACAAACACAAACACAAACAATCATTAACACAAACGCAAACATTAACACAAACACAAACAAACATTAACACAAACACAAATACAAATACAAACACAAACACAAACACAAACAAACATAAACACAAACACAAACACAAACACAAACACAAACACAAACAAACATAAACACAAACACAAAGACGAACACAAACACAAACAAACATTAACACAAACACGAAAAAACATTAACACAAACACGAAGACGAACACAAACAAACATTAACACAAACACGAAGACGAACACAAGCATGAACACAAACACAAACAAACATTAACACAAACACAAACACAAACATTAACACAAACACGAAGAACACAAACACAAACAAAAATAAACATTAACACAAACAAACATGAACACAAACACAAACATGAACACAAACACGAAGACAAACACAAACATTAACACAAACACGAAGATGAACACAAACACAAACAAAAATAAACATTAACACAAACACAAACAAACATTAACACAAATACAAACACAAACAAACATTAACACAAACGCAAACATTAACACAAACGCAAACAAACACAAACACAAACACAAATACAAATACAAACACAAACAAACACAAACACAAACACAAACACAAACACAAACAAACATAAACACGAAGACGAACACAAACAAACACAAACAAACATTAACACAAACATTAACACAAACATTAACACAAACACGAACACAAACAAACATAAACATAAACACAAACATGAACACAAACAAACATTAACACAAACATAAACACAAACACAAACACAAACAAACACAAACACAAACATGAACACAAACACAAACAAACATTAACACAAACACAAACACGAACACAAACACAAACACGAACAAACATTAACACAAACACAAACATGACCACAAACAAACATTAACACAAACACAAACACGAACACAAACAAACATTAACACAAACACAAACAGGAACACAAACACAAACAAACATTAACGCAAACCCGAACATGAACACAAACACAAACAAACATTAAGACATACACAAACATTAACACAAACACGAATACAAACACAAACACAAACACAAACACAAACAAACATTAACACAAACGCAAATACAAACACAAACACAAACACAAACAAACATTAACACAAACACAAACAAACATTAACATAAACACAAATACAAACACAAACAAACACAAACACAAACACAAACAAACATAAACACAAACACAAAGACGAACACAAACACAAACAAACATTAACGCAAACACGAAGACGAACACAAACAAACACAAACAAACATTAACACAAACACAAACATGAACACAAACACGAAGACAAACACAAACATTAACACAAACACGAATACAAACACAAACACAAACAAACATAAACACAAACACAAAGACGAACACAAACAAACATAAACACAAACACAAAGACGAACACAAACACGAACAAACATTAACACAAACACAAACATGACCACAAACAAACATTAACACAAACACAAACACGAACACAAACAAACATTAACACAAACACAAACAGGAACACAAACACAAACAAACATTAACGCAAACCCGAACATGAACACAAACACAAACAAACATTAAGACATACACAAACATTAACACAAACACGAATACAAACACAAACACAAACACAAACACAAACAAACATTAACACAAACGCAAATACAAACACAAACACAAACACAAACAAACATTAACACAAACACAAACAAACATTAACATAAACACAAATACAAACACAAACAAACACAAACACAAACACAAACAAACATAAACACAAACACAAAGACGAACACAAACACAAACAAACATTAACGCAAACACGAAGACGAACACAAACAAACACAAACAAACATTAACACAAACACAAACATGAACACAAACAAACAAACATTAACACAAACGCAAACATTAACACAAACACAAACAAACATTAACACAAACACGAAGATGAACACAAACACAAACAAAAATAAACATTAACACAAACACAAACAAACATTAACACAAACACAAACACAAACATTAACACAAACACAAACACAAACAATCATTAACACAAACGCAAACATTAACACAAACACAAACAAACATTAACACAAACACAAATACAAATACAAACACAAACACAAACACAAACAAACATAAACACAAACACAAACACAAACACAAACACAAACACAAACAAACATAAACACAAACACAAAGACGAACACAAACACAAACAAACATTAACACAAACACGAAAAAACATTAACACAAACACGAAGACGAACACAAACAAACATTAACACAAACACGAAGACGAACACAAGCATGAACACAAACACAAACAAACATTAACACAAACACAAACACAAACATTAACACAAACACGAAGAACACAAACACAAACAAAAATAAACATTAACACAAACAAACATGAACACAAACACAAACATGAACACAAACACGAAGACAAACACAAACATTAACACAAACACGAAGATGAACACAAACACAAACAAAAATAAACATTAACACAAACACAAACAAACATTAACACAAATACAAACACAAACAAACATTAACACAAACGCAAACATTAACACAAACGCAAACAAACACAAACACAAACACAAATACAAATACAAACACAAACAAACACAAACACAAACACAAACACAAACACAAACAAACATAAACACGAAGACGAACACAAACAAACACAAACAAACATTAACACAAACATTAACACAAACATTAACACAAACACGAACACAAACAAACATAAACATAAACACAAACATGAACACAAACAAACATTAACACAAACATAAACACAAACACAAACACAAACAAACACAAACACAAACATGAACACAAACACAAACAAACATTAACACAAACACAAACACGAACACAAACACAAACACGAACAAACATTAACACAAACACAAACATGACCACAAACAAACATTAACACAAACACAAACACGAACACAAACAAACATTAACACAAACACAAACAGGAACACAAACACAAACAAACATTAACGCAAACCCGAACATGAACACAAACACAAACAAACATTAAGACATACACAAACATTAACACAAACACGAATACAAACACAAACACAAACACAAACACAAACAAACATTAACACAAACGCAAATACAAACACAAACACAAACACAAACAAACATTAACACAAACACAAACAAACATTAACATAAACACAAATACAAACACAAACAAACACAAACACAAACACAAACAAACATAAACACAAACACAAAGACGAACACAAACACAAACAAACATTAACGCAAACACGAAGACGAACACAAACAAACACAAACAAACATTAACACAAACACAAACATGAACACAAACACGAAGACAAACACAAACATTAACACAAACACGAATACAAACACAAACACAAACAAACATAAACACAAACACAAAGACGAACACAAACAAACATAAACACAAACACAAAGACGAACACAAACACAAACAAACATTAACGCAAACACGAAGACGAACACAAACAAACACAAACAAACATTAACACAAACACAAACATGAACACAAACACGAATACAAACACAAACACAAACAAACATTAACACAAACACAAACATTAACACAAACACGAACACAAACAAACATTAACACAAACATAAACATAAACACAAACATGAACACAAACAAACAATAACACAAACATAAACACAAACAAACATTAACACAAACAGGAACACAAACACGAACAAACATTAACACAAACATGAACACAAACACAAACACGAACAAACATTAACACAAACACAAACATGACCACAAACAAACATTAACACAAACACAAACACGAACACAAACAAACATTAACACAAACATGAACACAAACACAAACACAAACAAACATTAACACAAACACAAACAGGAACACAAACACAAAAAACCATTAACGCAAAAAAGGAACATGAACACAAACACAAACAAACATTAAGACATACACAAAAACGAACACAAACAAACATTAACACAAACGCAAACATTAACACAAACACAAACACAAACAAATATTAACACAATCACAAACACAAACAAACATTAACACAAACACGAAGATGAACACAAACATGAACACAAACACAAACAAACATTAACACAAACACATACACAAACAAACATTAACACAAACACGAAGATGAACACAAACAAAAATAAACATTAACACAAACACAAACAAACATTAACACAAACACAAATAGAAACACAAACACAAACAAACATTAACACAAACGCAAACATTAACACAAACACAAACAAACATTAACACAAACATAAATACAAACACAAACACAAACAAACATAAACACAAACACAAACAAACATAAACACAAACATGAAGACGAACACAAACAAACACAAACAAACATTAACACAAACACGAACACAAACATTAACACAAACACAAACATTAACACAAATACAAACACAAACACAAACAAACATTAACACAAACACGAAGACGAACACAAGCATGAACACAAACACAAACAAACATTAACACAAACACAAACACAAACATTAACACAAACACAAACATTAACACAAACATGAAGACGAACACAAACAAACACAAACACAAACATGAAGATGAATACGAACACAAACAAACATTAACACAAACACAAACATTAACACAAACATGAAGACGAACACAAACAAACACAAACACAAACATGAAGATGAACACGCACACAAACAAACACAAACACAAACATTAACACAAACACAAAGGTGAACATGTAAAAAACAGACTGTTGGTGAGTTCAAAATCTGTTGCGTGAAATCTGTTTACTGTTTGTTCAGTGTGATGAGTCATCGGTCTGCAGCACCGTACAGAAACTTCCTGAAGTTCAGGAGGATGAAAATGATGAAGATAATGATGGAAACACACCTGTGGACTGCTGCAGTGACAGTACGAACACACACACACACATACACACACACACACACACCCTCTTTCATGGGGTCTTTCTGTAAAAATTATTAAGAACAGGAGCCAATCAATGATCAATAAAAAGCTGTGTGTGTGTGTGTGTGTGTGATTTCAGAGTGCTACCGTTGTTGTCCCTTCCTGGACATAGACACGTCCCAGGGCAGAGGGAAGGTCTGGTCTAACTTCAGGAGAACCTGTTTCTGCATTGTTGAACACAACTATTTTGAATCTTTCATCATCTTCATGATCCTGCTGAGCAGTGGAGCTCTGGTGAACTTTTTATAAACTATTATATTTTTTTATATAACTATTATAAACTATGAATGTATATTGTTTTAACCCTGAACTCACTCAGAGTGGATCATCTTTAATCTGCCTCTGCATGTTGTAATATCAGTCCTCCTGGCTGCTGGTTATCATGTGAGCAGGTCAGATCTGATTGGTCCTCAGGAATGTGTGCCGTGTGAGTACTAACCTTTGAAGATAACATGGCTGACAGCAGACTGCTGGAAAACTAACCACAGGACTACTAACATGGCTGGCATAGCTAACAGTGGACTACAAATATGGCTGACAGTCTGACTACTAACACATGTGAGTTTTTAACACTATGACATGATTTTCTGGTGACATCATGATGAATTAATAACAAAAACGTTAACGTTGTTTACATTTCTACAAAATGTCTAATTTAAGATCGGTGACATTTTCATGATGTTTAAACGAGCAGAGTGTCATTGACCACGACTGCCAACTTTCCCCAATTGGACCCCAAACAAACATTGTTGTTGAGTTTGTCTGTTCCAAACTGAACACACAGAGACCTCAGGAATTAAGTTCTATCAAATATGGTGCTGTTTCATTTGAACATTTACAGCAGGCCCGATCTTGAGGTCGAGAAACTCTGAAGCCTGATTTACAGTGATAGAAGAAGACAGACAGACAGAAAAAAAGAAAAAGCAGCATTACCTCAATGTAAAAATATTCCATCACAAATAAAAGCAGTAAACGTTTCAGCATAACATTATAATAAAATATGACTGATGTGACTGTAAGCAGCATTTTAATGTAGAAGCTGGATAACTACTTTATCATTTACAATTTGATCATGTCTTGTTTGTAGAATCTGAATCTGTAACATTTATTTAATCTTTATTTAATCAGGCAGTCTCATTGAGATTTCTTTTCCAAGAGACCTGAGAACGAGAAACATTCATAAAACAAGAACACAATCAAAGAACAGAAACAACAAAACTACACAGTCAACAAGGAATAAAAACACTTACAAGAATCATAAAAAACATCAGATAATAAGGCTTTAAAGTGTCCAAGAGGAATGTAAGATTCCAGTTTGAGGGCAGTTTGCAGTTTATTCCAAGGTGCAGAATACCGAAACCAGTTCTGCCAACATCAGTGTGAACATGAGGAATATCTGAGGTTCAGTTACTGGATCTTGTTTCTGTAGTTACAGGATTTAAATAAGAAGAGATGTGAGGTAGTTTGGAAGCATTTTAGATGAATAACATGAGGTGTTTTTTTCTTCTTGACTATAAGGAAGTCCAACCAACCGTGTGATGCAGAGAACAATGATGAGTATGAAATTTGTCATTAGTGATAAAGCGTAATGCACTATGATACACAGACAATACAGAATATCTCCATAGTGAAGGACAGACAAGAGCTCGCAGTGCAGGAAACAATATCTGCCTCTGAGATGGAGTGACGTATAAAAACATCAAAGTATTGAAATAAAAAAATACTAAAGTGAAGTACAAGTACCTTAAAATGTGTGAGTACAGTAGTGGAAAAAGTATACTTAACTGACGTAACTTTCTACCACTGAAGGTTCCTGACTCACCTGTGCAGGTGCTAACATGAGTGTGTGTGAACAGGCGTTTGAGGACATCTACCTGGAGCAGCGCCAGGTCATAAAGACGCTGCTGGAGTACGCAGACCAGGTGTTCACCTACGTGTTCGTGGTCGAAATGGTTCTCAAGTGGGTCGCCTACGGATTCAAGATCTACTTCACCAATGCCTGGTGCTGGCTCGACTTCCTCATTGTAGACGTAAGAACATGATCAATAACAGTGATTATTGGTAACGTATTGATACTTCACCAACACCTGGCGTCAGGTTCATTAACCTGCAGTTACCACAGCAACAGGCTCTGTTGGTGACATGATGACATCAGCAGGTGTGCTGTCTGCAGGTGTCTCTGGTGTCTCTGACGGCCAACCTGCTGGGATTCTCTGAGCTGGGAGCCATCAAGTCTCTGAGGACACTGAGAGCTCTGAGGCCCCTGAGGGCCCTGTCTCGCTTTGAGGGCATGAGGGTGAGACACCTGTCTGTCTGTCTCTCTGACTGTCAACCTGCCTGTCTGTCTCTCTGACTGTCTACCTGCCTTTCTCTCTACCTGTCTTCAGGTGGTGGTGAACGCGCTGGTCGGAGCGATCCCATCCATCTTTAACGTGCTGCTTGTGTGTCTGATCTTCTGGTTGATCTTCAGCATCATGGGCGTGAATCTGTTTGCAGGAAAGTTTTATTACTGTTTCAACGAGACGGCCAATGAGCATTTTTACCATGAAGACGTGAACAACAAGACCGAGTGTTTCGCTCTGATTCAGCAAAACTTCACTGAAGTCCGCTGGAAGAATACGAAGGTTAACTACGACAACGTGGGGATGGGCTACCTGTCGCTGCTGCAAGTGGTCAGTGTGAACATGTGACTTCACAGTCAGACTGTTTATAGTTTGCACACATTCCAAGAATCATTTTTCTCACAGGTTTAGTTTTGTCCACACTGTCTGAACAGAAACAAACATCCAGCATCTTTTAAAATGAAATATTTGGTATCTTTGGATGTTTTAGGATCCCCACTGAAGGTCATATAAAGTTCAGTGTGTTTGAAGTTTCTGTAAAGATGGAGAATGATGAAGAGGTGAAACCTGTTTACACACCTGTTACAATCATGCTTTAAGAACTGCGTCAGAGTCGACACAACTACGACTGACTGAAATCATTTGTTGTTCTGGGGCTGGAGAAGGTTTAAAACTGAAGAATAACTGTGTTCATAGAACTGACCTGAATCTTTGATTTCCTATGAATCTCATTTTAATCCTTCAGCACAGTTTAAATATGAGCCGTTTGTTGTGGTGTGTTGTGGTGTTTTGAGCTGCTGGATCTCACCATACGCAGATGACTGGACTTTTTATATCCAGCTGTCTGAATTCAAACTGATTGAATGAGTTTTGTTTCTGTCAGGCGACATTTAAAGGATGGATGGACATCATGTACGCAGCTGTGGACTCCAGAGAGGTCAGTGCATCGACTGTTACCTGCTGGTACTGTTAATGGTTACCATGGTTACCATACTATGTGTGTGTGTGTGTATGTGTGTGTGTGTGTGTGTGTGTGTGTGTGCGCGCGCACTCACATGCTCAGGTGGAGTCCCAGCCGGTGTACGAGGTCAACCTGTACATGTACCTGTACTTCGTCTGCTTCATCATCTTCGGCTCCTTCTTCACCCTCAACCTCTTCATCGGAGTCATCATCGACAACTTCAACCAGCAGAAAGCAAAGATATGTTTTATACCCAGGCAGAAAGAGAGAGAGACAGGCAGGCAGACAGACAGGCAGAAAGAGAGAGAGAGAGAGAGAGAGAGGCAGGCAGACAGACAGGCAGAAAGAGAGAGACAGGCAGGCAGACAGACAGGCAGAGAGAGAGACAGGCAGACAGACAGGCAGAGAGAGAGAGAGAAGCAGGCAGACAGACAGGCAGAGAGAGAGACAGGTGGTCAGACAGGCAGAGAGAGAGAGAGACAGGCAGACAGACAGACAGGCAGAGAGAGAGTCAGACAAACAGACAGGCAGAGAGAGAGACAGGCAGGCAGACAGACAGGCAGAGAGAGAGCGAGACAGGCAGTTAGACAGACAGGCAGAGAGAGAGACAGGCAGACAGACAGAGAGAGAGACAGACAAACAGACAGGCAGAGAGAGAGACAGACAAACAGACAGGCAGACAGACAGGCAGAGAGAGACAGACAGGCAGACAGACAGGCAGAGAGAGAGACAGTCAGACAGACAGACATAAATAATTTTCTGTCTCTTTACGTCAGACTCTGTCTCTCGGTCAGTTAACTGTTTTTTCTTTTGTCTTTACTTGGGAGGAACAGATATTTTCATGACGGAGGAGCAGAAGAAATATTACAACGCCATGAAAAAATTGGGCTCCAAGAAACCTCAGAAACCTGTTCCACGACCTGAGGTCAGTCACAGTGAGGTCACTTCCTGTCTGAAACTGTACATACAGTTGTGAAACGCTCAGAAATTTAAACATCTTCAGTTTTTTCTCTTCCTGTTTCACCAGAATAAGTTCCAGGCTCTAGTCTTTGACCTGGTGACCCAACAGATTTTTGACATCTTCATCATGGTGTTAATCTGCCTCAACATGGTGACCATGATGGTGGAGACGGACGAGCAGAGCCAGGAGAAAGAAATCATCCTGTACTGGGTCAACCTCGTCTTCATCGTCTTCTTCACCACAGAGTGCGCGCTGAAGATCATCGCGCTCCGGCATTACTACTTTGCCGTCGGCTGGAACATCTTCGACTTTGTGGTGGTCATTCTGTCCATAGTAGGTGAGTCGGTCAGTCATCTCCTGATGATGTCATCATCTTGTCTGGTGACGTCATCATTTGGTCATTTATTTAAAAAGAAAATTAAAGAAGAGTGTGATTGAAATGTTTCTTCTCCTCTGTCAGGCCTCCTCCTCGCTGACATCATAGAGAAATATTTCGTCTCACCCACACTCTTCCGTGTGATCCGATTGGCTCGTATCGGTCGTGTCCTTCGTCTCATTCGTGGGGCCAAGGGGATCCGGACACTGCTCTTTGCCCTGATGATGTCACTTCCTGCCCTCTTCAACATCGGCCTCCTCCTCTTCCTCATCATGTTCATCTTCTCCATCTTTGGCATGTCGAACTTTGCCTACGTGAGGAAGGGGGCCCTGATAGACGACATGTTTAACTTTGAGACGTTTGGGAACAGCATGATCTGTATGTTTATGATCACCACGTCAGCGGGATGGGATGGTATGCTCGTCCCCATCATGAACACGCCTCCAGACTGCGACCCCGACATTGAAAACCCAGGAACGTTGGTCAGAGGAGACTGCGGCAGCCCAGGGGTGGGCATCGTCTTCTTCACCACTTACATAATCATGTCCTTCCTGGTGGTGGTCAACATGTACATCGCCATCATCCTGGAGAACTTCAACGTGGCCACAGAGGAGAGCAGTGACCCGCTGTGTGAGGACGACTTTGAGATGTTTTATGAAATCTGGGAGAAGTTTGACCCTGATGCGTCACAGTTCATACAGTACAAGTGAGTCACACTTGCATTAGAACAGTTATTACTTCTTATAATCTTAATCTTAGTCATTATTGAACATGATCTGACTGATGTGTTCTTCAACAACTCTAAAGAACTAATAAATAATACTAATTCCAATAAACTAATGGACTCTCCTGTGTTACACAGTGAACTGTCAGATTTCTGCGACACTCTGCAAGAACCTCTGAGGATTCCCAAACCAAATACCATCAAACTGATCCACATGGATCTGCCTCTGGTTCCTGGAGACAAGATCCACTGTCTGGACATCCTGCTAGCCCTCACTGCTCAGGTAACATCACCTGACTATATGATGTTACACTGTGTTGCTACATTTCGCTATGTTGTGTCACATTATGTTATGTTACGTTGGGTTATGTTATTTTGTGTTATGATATATATGATTTTATATGTGTGCAGGTGCTGGGTGATTCAGGAGAGATGGACGCTCTCAAAGCCAGCATGGAGGAGAAGTTCATGGCCAACAACCCCTCCAAGGTTTGAAATTATTCTATTCTACTTATATTCAAGATTTTACTAGTTAACTAGTTTACTACTTAGTTTGTTGTCATTATTCTTCAGTTTATTTCGGTTTGTACCCAGTAGAACATGAATGATGAGCACCCAACATCCAGATGGGGGTACAACAGTAACTAGCTTTTGATTTTTTAATTTTTTTACAATAGTCTTACATGTTTACAGTGTTTTGTAGTTATTTTTGCTTTTATGAGACAATTACATACAGTACAAATTTACATAAACAAACACAGAAAACACAAACAAAATCAGTAAAAACACTGTAAACTACAACAATAATGTTTCCATGCAGACGTTCATCACAGTTTGATCCTGATCTATTTCCTGTCAGTCAGAACTTCCTCCAGCTCCACTGATCACATGTTTAACTCCACACGTCAAATTCAAACGAAGACCTTCAGATGCTGCATGTGGCAGCAGGTTGACTTCATTTGACCTTCAGTGGCTCTGTCTTAGTTTATGAGTAAAACCTGTGATCGGTCTGAATTAATAGTAAATAAACTTTATTATTATTATGATAATAGATTTAAAATGTTTTAAACGACACATCTCACAGAGAAGATGGACTTCATTTATTGTTTCATTCTTGTAGTTGCAAGATCAAAATTCCAAAAGAGACTGATATATTGATTATCAGTTTTTTTAATTTTTTAATTTAACAAACTGTACTGAAGTATTAAATTATTATTGTTACCTGCAGGTGTCATATGAACCAATCAGCAGCACCCTGCGGAGGAAACAGGAAGAGGTGGCGGCGACAGTGATCCAGAGAGTATACAGGAAACACCTGCTGCAGCGGACAGTCAAACTGGCGTCCTACAAATACCGAGAGAAGACGGAGGGACGACGAGACGACGAGTTGCCCCCGGAAACAGAAGGGCTTCTCTATAAACAAATCAGTCAGCTATACGGAGATGGAGACGGAGACGAGGATCCGGCTCCTTCTGCCCGGGTGGAGCTTCAGAGTGAGTTTCTCCTCCACGCTGTGCCTCCACTCAACACGCCTGACTTCCTGCGAGATGAGAACCTGAGGGAGTCTATCGTCTGATTGTGGCTTTTTGCTGATGTTTAACATGTTTCAGCTTCCTTTTCCTCTGCACTGTGGGACTAACCTGTGAACTGTTTCCTGCCGGAGGAGCAGCAGACTGAAGTCTTCAGCAGAGAACACACAGCTAAAGCCCGTCAGCTCCACAAACAAACGCTGCAGAGCCTGAACATCAGCTGCAGGTTTTATTAAACTGTCGGTCGACTGGGTGGTCTTCTTCTGGCTTTGCACATGAAAATATTTTATGTTCTGTGTTTTTAATCTTTAGCTCAGTCTGCTGAAACACTGGATGTGATATTACATTTGATTTAACTACTAATGCAGGTTATTAATAACACATAACAGTTATTATTATGTAATCAGTAATCTGTGACTGTACACTACGACTCTCAGACCAGGTTCATGTTCTTGTTATAGTCTGAAAAGATTGATCCATAGTGTGTTTTAACCTATTCAGGAGCCGCTTGTCGAGATGACCAATCACAGAGTGTCGCTGTCATGTGACGTTATTCAACTCTTTATTCAAACAGTCACAATCCAACAAACCAGACTTGGTGTTTGCTGTTCTGGTTTGTTAGACGAAGTTTGTTTTCCAGCAAACTGATAAAAATGAATAAAAACCAGATAGCCAATGAGAGGGCAGCATCTGAACAGATAAATGGAACTTAATGAAAGGGTTAAGATAATGTTTGATTTTAGAACACGAGACTCAAATGAACATTGGGGGAAAATTGAGGCGATGCTGCCGGAGCTGAAGCAAAATACTTGTGTTTTATAACCACGTTGGTCTTCATACAGTTTGATTTAACTGAGTTTGCTAATATTTATCTGTGACCTCTGAAATACAAAACGTCAGAGAAATCTATCAGTAACAGTTTCTAACCTGTTTCCATTTGTGATTCATCGCTCTTCACTTTGCCCACGTTCATTCTGATTAGTCGATTCAGCTGCAGATGAGCTATTTATGTGAAGCTAATACAGAAAACATCACCCAGAGCACGTCTGTGATGACACAGTGAGCTGGCCAATGGGAGCTTAGAATAGACTGGTTAAGAACTAGTCAGATTTTGATCAGCCTGACTTTTTTATGGACATTCATGTGTGTTTCTTCTTTAACATTAGAGCTGCCGGGGGGGTCATTTTTACCCCCCTGTCGCAACAGCATCAGCAATTGCAAAGATGTCATTTCTTGAAGCGGTTAAATTGTTCTTTTTAATCTATTTTAAAAAATAATAAGTAAGACTTGACAAAATAACTACTTAAAATTCAGTTTATGGGGTTTATTAATTTTGCAACTGCTTTAGGCTATTTTGTTACAGATTAAAAAAGTCAAATACATTTTAAAATTCATCAATAAACTGTCGGCTAAAACAAACAAACTATTAATACATTTAAATAATTTAATTATTGTAGAAGAAGAACATTAAGAAAAAGTTAAAAACTTTGGATAATGTTTTATACTCACTCACACACACACACACTCACACACACACACACACACACTCACACACACTCACACACTCACTCACACACTCACACACACACACTCACACACACTCACACACACACTCACACACACACACTCACACACACTCACACACTCACACACAACTCACACACAACTCACAATTGGCACACACACTGACTTCCACTGTGCACTGTCCACACACTGCACGAAGGTACATCATGCACATTTTCGTTGTTTTGTTTTTTGCACACTTGCATTTTACACTGCAATTCTTCCTAGCTAACCTAACCTAGCTAGCTCTAACTCGTGATATGGCAGCCTGCTTATCAAAAGACATCTAAATAATGGCCGTTGCTAAGCAACCGGACTTGGCGCAAATGTTGAGCACAGCATTATACGGCGGTTTCTGCGAGGGGTAAAAATGAGCCCCTCAGCAGTTTGAGGTATAAATGAAAAGTCATGAACTGAGAGATGTAGGGTTTTATTTTAACAGAATTACATGCATTTGAAAACGCTCGGGGGGAAAAAATGACCCCTTAGCAGTTCTAGTGTTAAATAGACGGGTTCTCTCAGGTTCAGTTTGGACTGAAACCTGGTTTGACCTGAACTCTACCAAATGAAGGTAAAACAGGTGACTGACAGTAAAGTCATCCAATAAATACAAGCCGTGACTGTGATGTAAACATGACATACATTTAGAATCTATAATAAATAAATCACAATCACACTGAAGCTAATAACTGTGCTAGTTAGTCAAGTAAGTAAAAGAGCTAAAAGAAAAACTCAAAACAAAGAAAATCTTTCTGATTTGTGGATGAAACCTGTCACAGAATCTACTGTGTGAAAAGTGTTTAATTAATAGAAATTGATCATTAAAGATTGATTCTTTCTGCAGCTCTGTTTTCTTTCTTTCTTTCTTTCTTGATGATTTTTCTTAATGTCTTTATTGTCTCATTTCATGTATTTTTGTATATTTATCAGAGCAGTTAACATCAGTTATTGTATTTTCATCAGAAGGAATATTGAGGCGAAATCTGTGAACTGTGGCTTGTTGCTAAGAAACAATCACTTCATCTGATTGGTGGATGTCAAGTTGTGACCTGAAAGCAAAGTGATTAAAGTTTGGATTCATATTTTCCTGAAAATGTCTCTGCTTTCATTCTTCAAGGTCCATTTACACCTGTATACCTTTAAACCTTCAGACCTGTACACCTGTACACCTGTACACCTTTAAACCTTCAGACTTGTGCACCTGTATACCTTTAAACCTTCAGACCTGTACACCTGTACACCTTTAAACCTTCAGACCTGTACACCTGTACACCTTTAAACCTTCAGACTTGTACACCTGTACACCTTTAAACCTTCAGACTTGTACACCTGTATACCTTTAAACCTTCAGACCTGTACACCTGTACACCTGTACACCTTTAAACCTTCAGACCTGTACACCTGTATACCTTTAAACCTTCAGACCTGTACACCTGTATACCTTTAAACCTTCAGACCTGTACACCTGTACACCTTTAAACCTTCAGACCTGTACACTTGTACACATGTATACCTGTGCACCTGTATACTTGTATATCTGTATACCTGTTTATCTGTGCACCTTGTAGTGGACAAACTCAGGAATATAAGAATATAAGAAGCTAAAGTCTTTCAGAAACATTATGATGTTTTAATCTAACAGTCTATCTGTGTAAAGAGCACACAGACACAATGACCTCTGACCTCAAGGCATAAAAATGCCAAAAGAAAACACTGAACAGAACTAAAAAGCCAGCCTTTCCCCTCACCCCACATTCCTCTCTGGGAGTTGCTCCCTCTCCTCCTCTCCTCTTTTTATTCACAATGAGTGTCTGAAATGGTCTGATGCCCCTGGAAATGTGTAAATATATATGTATCTTGATTTGTATAACCAATGGTAACTTATATTGTGTTTCTACCAACTACCTGCTGGCCTCCACCTGTCAGTGGATCACAAACTTCCTGACAGACAGGAAGCAGCAGGTGAGGCTGGGGGACAGTCCCTCTACACCTTCAACTGCACCTCAGGAGACCCGTCTGTTCAAATTTGCAGACGACACGACATCTGCCTCATCTGAGATGGACATGAGTCTGCATACAGCCGGCCCTGTAGTGTGGTCACAACAACCTGGAGCTGAACATGCTCAAAATTGTGGAGATGACAATGGACTTCAGGAAGAGCCCTCTATCACTGCCCCCCTCACCATACTCAACAGCACTGTGTCAGCTGTGGAAACCTTCAGGTTTCTGGGATCTACAATCTCCCAGGACCTGAAAAGGGAATCCAACATCAACGCAGTCATCAAAAAAGCCCAGCAGAGGATGTATTTCCTGCGCCAACTCAGGAAGTACAACCTATCTCAGGAGCTGCTGATCCAGTTTAACACCGTAGTCAAGTCTGTTCTCTGCACATCCATCACTGTCTGGTCTGCATCAGCCACCAAACGGGACGGGAAGAGACTACAACAGACAGTCAGGTCTGACCTGCCCACCATCCAGGACCTGTACACCTCCAGAGTCAGGAAACAGGCAGGAAAATCACTGCAGTCCCCTCTCATCTGGACATAACCTGTTCCACCTTCTCCCCTCTGGGAGGCCACTGTGCAAAACCACTAGACACAGGAACAGTTTCTTCCCCTTTGCCATCACACTTATGAACAGTTAACTTACTGTGGCACTGTGCAATAACCCTGAAACACAATAATACCCACTGTACCTATAAATTCTATGTATTTATTTTAGTTTAAAATAGAAAATGTGCAATACATTCTACTCACTACTGTATATCTGAACAGGCTGTATATACTGTACATAACCACCTACTATATGTATATAAAGTAATGTCTTGTTTTACCATTTAATATTTATCGCATCACTCTTCACTTCTTTGCACTGTTTGTATCCTGTTTACAGTCCACAGAAACGCTTTCACCTGTATAGAGACATTCTTGGGTATATTTCTGAAGATTGTTGTGTTGTCATTTTGTGTAAGTACCAGAGTCAAATTCCTTGTATGCGTGAATATTTTTGGCCAATAAAGATGATTCTAATTCTGATCTACTGATTGATCACATGACTTTCCAGTCCTGTTTGTTTCCCTTTCTTTGTCATTAAGAGCTGTGTCATTACAGTGGGCTGATACAGACATCAATACCAATTTTCTTTCACTTTTCTTTTATATAAACACAAAACATTCTCAAATATTTAAATTGATTCTAATATTTGTGACCAAGATGCACTGAGCAGGACGTGTCACAGCTAAAAATGTGATGGATAAATGTTTCGGTAACAAGAACACTTCCCAAACCAGACCTCACTGTAAACTGTAAACCAAACAGAGCTCGACTGATGTCACTGTTTGAAAGTTAGAAACAAGATATCAGCTGATCGTCCGTTTTAGTCATGCTAGCAGCAGTGTGGCTTTATAGATGATAATGTTGTCTGTCTGTCCACCACTTTGGTTCAGACTGTAATATCTCAACAAAGTTAAAGTCTCAGCTTTAATTTGAGAAGGTTTACATTAATATAGAAATAACTGTGTGGGAGATAAAACCCTTTAACATGCAGTGCCCAAAGTTTAGGGTTCAAACATAATTGTTTGAATATTAAATGTTTGTTGGGCAGCTGTGTGTCGTTTCAACATTAGTTCAGCACAAAAGGGTTCACGCAGCTCAGAGTTTATTGAGAGTTTTCATTTAGATTGAGATGGAGTTGTCTGTCAGTGTAAGGAGATAATAATGAGGCTGATCTATCAGAGATATCGAAGGTAGGCGGTTTGCCAAAATTGGGTTCATTCTAAAAAAGCAGGTGCACACAGGAAAACTAGAAATCTGTATCTGTACCTATATTATTATTATTAATGTGTATTATGTGTATCTGAATGTGTATTATGTCACAACTCCTCTCCACCATGTTTACTGTCTGTCTTCACTTTCATCTGTCAAATGAAGGCAAAAACGTCAAAAATATTCTTTTAAATCCGGTAATAACTATTTAAAATTACAAAAACATGAGTGAAGAAGTTTTGTGTTTTTTTTCTCCACGTTTCTGTCAGACGTTTCATTCTGATGTGTCTTTAAGCTGATCTGAACAGTAAATCTGTGTGCAGCTGTCGCCCTCTGCTGGAAGAGATCTGACTTTCACTCTGTTACGTTTACAAATGAAGGTCAGGTCTAAAATGTTGCAGCAGACATGGTGAATATTTCCATCTGATGGAATAAAGCAGCTATAAAAACATAAATATGTTGTTTCATGTATGTACTATGTGTATGTGAGATACTGAATGAAGGGTCGGGGTCGGGGTCGGGTCGGGGTCAGGACAGTTTGACCTTTGGCCCTGTAGACCAGCACCAGAGTGTTGAAGTGGATGCTGTTGCAGCAGACAGTCAGTGCAGTGGACAAAGAGGCAGCAGCATTCAGAGTCTCTCACAGAGACGACTCACAGCGTGATGCTCTGTCAGTAGCAGCAGGGTCACCTGCACATCAAAGCCATGTGTCACTGTCGCCGTGGAGATGACATGATGGAGGTTTGTTAACATGAATGAGTTTGTATCTGCTGTCAAACTGCTGTGAATATTTAAACTGAGGAAAACTGTGTCAACATGAAGGTCAGAGGGATAGATTCATCACACACATACTCTTAATATACAAAATACCTCATAATGACACAAACACTCAGCAATGACTTGTCTATCTCATTAAGACACAACTCGTTAATGCATAAGTGAAAGATGTAACAGAGGGTAAATTTCTGTGTGAGGGTTTGTAGTGTAGCATGAAGAGTGACACAGAGCTGACAGAGAGCAGCTGCTGCTCACTGGAGCTCTGAGTCAAACCTGCAACATGAGATCATTTCCTCACGTGTTCATTTTGACATGTCAGCCAAAGAACATATTTGCTACCCGAGCATGAGCATGAGAGGACTGTAGGTCTCCTCCTCTATAACGTAAATCTGCTGATCTCTGAATATTAACCTGTTCTGTTTGTTAACGAGCTGTTTTCATGCCTCCTCGTTAACATGTATAGGTGTTGGTGTCTCTCTGGTCGTATCGATGTCATGGAGCGTTGAATGTATTCAGTTTCCTGTGTGATGTAACTCTGAATCTCTGACCTCAGATCAGTGACAGCTGCGAATAATTCAGGAAGGAAACTGATTTCTTTCTAAAAGCAGCAACGTGTGAATCTACAAAAAATACAAAAAATTGATTTTTTTGTTACGTCAGATGAATATATCCCCTCTCTGTTAATGTTTGAACGCTGTTCAGTTCAAATCTTTATTGTTTTTGCAGCAGGTGACATAAAAACATACAAAAATAAACATAATAAAAACACAATGAAACAACTGAAGACAGTAAACTTGCTGCTAGAAACAAGAACCACATCGTACACCGAAGTCCAATTTTGCATGCAGTCATATAATGTGACTTTCTTTCATTTTATAAGGTGATTTTACCTTATTAGAACGAGGCGGGTTGGGTGGATGGCGAGATAATTAGCTGGCAAAAAGCTGCAAAGCAGCAGGAAAGCACTGAACCCATTTCTGACATTTTTACCGCATTTTAGTGTTTTAACCCAAACCATGATCTTTACCCTAACCCTAACCAAGTGGTGTTTGTGCCTAAACCTAACCGATGACATGAAATGACACGTGAAAGGGTTAAAAATGCAGCATACACAGTGTAAACCTGTTATTTGTACACCATTCACTGGGTGGTTTCAGAGTCTTTACACTCTCACCTGTCTGAAGACATCAGAGTCTAAATCAACTTTTAAATCTCTTCTTAAAACACTTTTTACCTTATTTGAATAGTTTTTATTTCTTCTTTGGTTTTATCTATTTTATCATAAAATCTAATCTGCTTCATATGTACTCGGCTGTTTGAGGTTTTTTACACATTTCCATGTGAGCGTACTGAAGACGCTTCCTTCTCAATGTGCGTCTGTAAGTCTCAGTTTTTCAGCATGTCAAAGAAACAAAAAAGAGTTCAGTTTGTACACAAGTCTCATGTAAGAAGACATGTTAGCAGTAAATTAAACTCATTTACGTGTGTGTGCGGGAGTTGACTTTCTTGTGTATGACTCTTTAGACTGTATACATGTCTACATTGGGCCTTTTTGTGTAATCTAAATATAGTTATTAAGGTATTCATGTTATGTAGAGGTCAGTGACACAACAGTGTGAAAACACAGCGGTTGTTTGTATGGTTCATGTTTCTGTTGATGAATTTAATCATCACGTTTTCTGCTATAAAACCACAAACTGAGCGGAGAACATCACAACTCACTGAAGAACTGAGCTCAGATCAGATTAACCAGAACCAGAAGTGAACCCAGACCAGCCATGGACAGAGGTAAGACAGACCATCAGTTCTCTTCAGATAAAAATCATTTATTTCCATGATATGAACTTATTTATTTTATTGTTTTTATTTTTGTAAGGTGTCGTGTTTTGTGCTCGCCCTCACTGATGCTCCTCTGACACTCTTATGTGATATATAAGATATTTATATATATATATATATATATATATATATATATATATATATATATATATATATATATATATATATATATATATTTATTATTGTGTGATTGCTGATTCTGCTGATTTTGACTACAGACACAAATATCAAAAGTTCAGCTCTTTATGGACATTTATGCTTTTTTTAACACTTTAACACTCAACTCCTCTTGATACTCATTCATACTAAGACCCAGAAACTTAATTCAAACTTTAATCAAGTCTCCACCTTTTGTGTTTCATGACATTAGTTCAGTTTTTCACACCTTTCAGAGTTTTTCTGTAACACAGTTTAATGTTGATCCTCCTCTCAGGCCTTCACATTTTAACATGTTGTGTATTCTGACATCACTCACTGTAAACTTTCAGACAGTCAAACTGTAAGCACAAAAGAGAAATATATATATAAAGAAAGAAAGAAATGTAATTTAGAACAAATTTCCTGTATTTCTACACCACCTAACCTCTTAGATTAAGAAGAAGATGAAGAAACAGCCACCTGCACTAGTCTAGATCAGTTAGATTGAGCATCAAGAACAGTGTATAACTGAGTGGATCAGGACAGAATATGATTATTAGAAGAACAGGTAATCTTAGTAGGTTTCAGGTTCCAAGGCCATCTTCAAGGTCAAACAAGGACAAACAATAAATGAAATATTCTTACAACACATCACAATATGACTTGTATAATTAAACCTGGTTAAACAGTGTTAAGGTCATCTTCAAATCTAACAACTGCAACACAGTACAAACAGTCTGGATGAATGAAATGGCCTCACTGCAACTATCTAACGCCAGTCCCACCAGTTAATTTTACACACAGGTTATAGTGGGAGCTATTCTCAGTAGCACCACCAGCTGATGTAGCTGTAATGTTATATAGAAATCAATAATCATAACTTCAAAAGCAGACTGACTTTATCTCAAATCAAGGACTATTTTAATGCACAACTCAGAAAATGACTTTTGCTCCACAAGACTTAAAAAGGCCATTGTAGTCGAGACTAGACCTTACTGTGACCCCCCCCCCCCCCCACCCTCAGAGTAAACCTGCACCTTTCATTTAGCCTGTACGAGAAAATGAGAGAATAATCTTAATTAAGGCTGGAACAGCAATGAATGGGCCCTCACACCTGTCGGAGGGAGCAGCATCTGTGGTATTGCTACTGGATGTCGGTTATTTCCTGCCCACTTGTGATATCAAATTGAAATACTTACTAGTTTGAACATAGCTGCAAAGTTTCATGAGTTTTTTCGCATCCTAAAGGCCTCAAATGTGTTTGTAAAATGAAAATTGATGAACAAAATGGCTGACTTCCTGTCTGGCGAACAAATTTGAAAAAATATGTATTATGTCCAGGATGATGTGAGCAATGATCCCACCGAATTTCATGAACATCAAAGAAACTTTATCCCAACATGGCGCTGTGTTTGGGGCTCTATGGAGCCTGCTGGCCACGCCTGAGCTCAGTCACTACAGAACTCTGCAATTTTCACCAGTTCTGTCCCCTGTCGAGCAGTGAGCACATCTGTGTTCCTCCTGTTTCTGCTGCCAGTTGGTGCTCACTGAGCCTGTGATTGGTCAGCATCCGTCTCTGCTTCGTATCTCTGACAGAGTGGAGATACTCAGCCAGTTTATATTCTCTGTTTAGGCTCACATAACAATTTAGTCTACTTTGGGTTTTAGTTTCATTTCTCCCATGTTCTAAATATAGATCTTTTGACTGATTGATGATTAGTTTTATTGTGTTGTGTTGTTTTGAATCAGTGCTGATGGGAGCCTGGTTGGTTAGCTGACTGAGGGGCTGTTTTCAGGGTTCAGCTCTTGGGTTTTTAGAGTTTTGAATGGAAGTGTGTCTTTTGGGCTTGAATTTAGATGTGTCCAAAACGTTATTGCCTGTTTCTGTATGTTTAACAGTAAAGGAAAACGTCCCGGTTCTGCTCGGCAGGCGTTATTTGGTGTGTTCCTTTGAACATTTAGAGTCTTCAGCAGGATTCAGTGTGGAGGGTCTCTATTGGCTGTTTGTCCCCTGAGCCATGCTCCAATCTACTGAGCGGGCCTCAGACCTCACTTCCATATAAAACTATTGGTAAATCACATCACATTATCAAATATTTTTGTGCAGATCCTAATTGGACTGTTAATGTTGAATAACTTGGTCTTTAATGCAAACATTGAGTGCATTTATTGCCATATTGAAATTTCCTGATGCAGATGTGTTCAGACCAAGGTAAGAATAATTTATTGTGTGTTTAATTAGTGTGTTGTTCAAAGTAAAATGGTTTTTGTTTTCAAGACATCTGGGTTTTTTTTGAAAGATCATGACTTGGGTTTTCTTAAAGTTTACATCCAAGGCCCAGTTATGGCAGTATTGTTCTCGGATGGTCAGGTTATGTTGAGGACCATCACTGGAAGACAACAGAATAAAGCAGGTATCTAATCTCTGTCAAAGAGTCTGAAGCCCGGAGCTGCTGAACGCTCCAACTGGTCTGCAGGTTCATTTATATACAGGGTGAATAATATCGGACTTAAAGAGCTTCACACCTCGTCCTTGATTAAAATATTCTGTTCTTTGATTGTTAATTTTCACAGCACACTGGTTGTGTTTGTACATATGTTTGATTAGATCATAAACCTTACCACCTATTCCACTTTGAAGGATTCTGAAGAAAAGTCCTTCATGCCAAATGGAATCGAAGGCTTTTTTAAAATCAAAACAAGCAAATATTTTCCCTCCTTTTTTTGGTGGACATGTTTATTAATTAAAGTGTGTAAGGTGTATATATGATCAGAGGTTCGGTCATTTGGAAGAAAGCCAATTTGACATTTACTAAGTATGTTTTTTTCTTGAATAAAGATTAATATCCTGGAATTCTGGATACTACAGAATATTTTTCCAAGGTTGCTGCTGACACAGATCCCTCTGTAGTTATTAGGGTCTAATTTATTTCTGTTTTTATAGATTGGGGTGATCAGGAAAGCAGCCAGCAGCCAGCAGTCAGCAGTCAGCAGCCAGCAGTCAGCAGTCAGCAGTCAACAGTTAGCAGTCAGCAGTCGGCAGCCAGCAGTCAGCAGCCAGCAGTCAGCAGTCAGCAGTCAGCAGCCAGCAGCCAGCAGCCAGCAGCCAGCAGTCAGCAGTCAGCAGCCAGCAGTCAGCAGCCAGCAGTCAGCAGTCAGCAGCCAGCAGTCAGCAGCCAGCAGTCAGCAGTCAGCAGTCAGCACCATGTTGAACAGTTTGATGTAGTTTGTTGTTCTTCAGCATTTCATTTCTGATGTAATCTGTGCCACAAACTTTTTAATGAAGAGTTTTCAGTTTGTCTGTTAACTCTTTTTGTGTAATTGGGTAATTAAAGGATGACTAATCTAAAGAGCTGTCTCTCTCTCTCTCTCTCTGTCTCTGTGTCTGTCTCTCTGTCTGTCTCTCTCTCTCTCTGTCTGTCTCTCTCTCTCTCTGTCTGTCTCTCTCTCTCTCTGTCTGTCTCTCTCTCTCTCTCTGTCTGTCTCTCTCTCTCTCTGTCTGTCTCTCTCTCTCTCTGTCTGTCTCTCTCTCTCTGTCTGTCTCTCTCTCTCTCTGTCTGTCTCTCTCTCTCTCTCTGTCTCTCTCTCTGTCTCTCTCTCTCTGTCTGTCTCTCTCTCTCTCTCTCTGTCTCTCTCTCTCTCTCTGTCTCTCTCTCTCTCTCTGTCTCTCTCTCAGTCTTTCTCCTGCTGTCAGTCCTGTCTCTGGGTGTCTCCTCTCAGCCAATCACAGACAGCCAGCGTCTGTTCTCCATCGCTGTCAGCAGAGTGCAACACCTCCACCTGCTCGCCCAGAGACTCTTCTCTGAATTCGTAAGTCTACGGAGGCTTGCAAGGACCAAAAGATAAAACAGAGACACAAACATGATACTTGAGTTCCACAGCAGGTTCTAGGTTCTCTCAGTCCGTGTTGTCTTGAAACATCATCAGTCACATTTCTGTTCTAATTATCATGGTCTCATTTTCTCGTGTTCTCGTGTTCTCATGTTCTCATATTCTCGTGTTTTCATGTTCTCTTGTTCTCGTATTCTTGTGTTCTCATGTTCTCGTGTTCTCGTGTTCTCGTGTTCTCATGTTCTCGTGTTCTCGTATTCTCGTGTTCTCGTATTCTCGTATTCTCGTGTTCTCGTATTCTCGTGTTCTTGTGTTCTCGTGTTCTCATGTTCTCGTGTTCTCGTATTCTCGTGTTCTCGTATTCTCGTATTCTCGTGTTCTCGTATTCTCGTGTTCTCGTATTCTCGTGTTCTTGTGTTCTCGTATTCTCATGTTCTCGTATTCTCATGTTCTCTTGTTCTCGTATTCTCGTGTTCTCATGTTCTCGTATTCTCATGTTCTCGTGTTAGGAGAGCTCTCTGCAGACGGAGGAGCAGCGTCAGCTCAACAAAATCTTCCTGCAGGATTTCTGCAACTCTGATTACATCATCAGCCCGATCGACAAGCACGAGACGCAACGCAGCTCCGTCAGTATACACAGTACTACAAAGGACTACACAGTACTACACAGCACTACAGAGTGCTACACAGTACCACATTCTACTACACTACACTATACCGATTGATCGATTGATTGGTTCTAGGTTCTGAAGCTGCTGTCAATCTCCTATCGATTGGTGGAGTCGTGGGAGTTTCCCAGCCGTTCTCTGTCTGGAGGTTCTGCTCCAAGGAACCAGATCTCACCAAAACTGTCTGAACTGAAGACGGGAATCTTCCTGCTGATCGGGGTGAACACACACACACACACACACACACACACACACACACACACACTCTGGGCAAATACTCTTTTCTGATTGGCCGCCAGGTGTGCATTAAAACCATTTCACGCACACGTAGTTCGGCTTGAGTTTAATCACCGTTCTAAATTCATCCGCTACCCAACCTGTAACCATAGCAACATGAAAGAGCACAGCTGTCAAAGCTTACTCCTTATGTGTTAATTATGATGTTTTGAAGAATGAGAGGCAGCAGAGAAAAGAAAGAAAGAAAGAAAGAAAGATAATTATCAGCTGATAGAATCTGCTGTCTGCGCAGTCACACATGCACACTACCTGTCTGATTATCCACCTGGTCCTGCAGGCCAATCAGGACGGAGCAGAGATGTTTGCTGACAGCTCCGCCCCCCAGCTCGCTCCGTACGGAAACTATTATCAAAGTCTGGGAGCCGACGAGTCGCTGAGACGGAGCTACGAGCTGCTGGCCTGCTTCAAGAAGGACATGCACAAGGTGAGGTGGGGGGGTGAGGGGGGGAACGATGATGAAGGTGATGATGATGTCACTGATGATGTCTGTGTTTACAGGTGGAGACCTACCTGACGGTGGCTAAATGTCGACTCTCTCCAGAAGCTAACTGCACCCTGTAGCCCCGCCTCTCTGATGATGTCATCCTGTGTGTTCTGTAGCCCCGCCTCTCTGATGATGTCATCCTGCATGTTCTGTAGCCCCGCCTCTCTGATGATGTCATCCTGTATGTTCTGTAGCCCTGCCTCTCTGATGATGATGTCATCCTGTGTGTTCTGTAGCCAGCCTCTTTGATGATGTCATCCTGTGTGTTCTGTAACTCCGCCTCTCTGATGATGTCATCATGTGTTCTCTGTAGGCCCGCCTCCATGTTCTCTCTGTTAGTTAGCATTAGCCTGTGAAGGTTTTCTGATGTCATCATGAGATAAATAGTACAAGCTATGAACAGGAAGTGATGTCAGACTTTCGGCCTTTTCTCAGCATGTGAAATAAACCGTGCTGTGTTGCATTCAGCTGTGTCTCTGTGTGATGATTCATGTCGTCTGTCTGAAACTCGCTTGCAGCAGCCCAGATCTATATGTATGTATGTGTTTGTGAACAGTGTGAAAGAGGAAGGAAACACCGTTAATAAAGTGAACACAGGTGATCAGAGAGGTGATCAGTTTCACATCAGACTCTGATCTGTTTGTTTTGACTGATTATTCTCTTGATTCACTGATTAAATGTTTTTTCTTTGAAATGTCAGAAAACAGTGACATTAAACTGAATTAAACGTCTTCAAATACTCGTTCTGTCAAAGATTTTCAGCTGAAACAGAAAATCCTCATGGTGAGGAACTCAGAGTCCAGAGAAGATAAATGATTCTGCAAATAGTTGGTGGTTCATTTTATAACAATGTGAACTGACTCATAGCTGGAATTTAATTAAGAGTTAATGAACTGATGTGTTTCTAATGAGAGTCAAATTACATCGCTCTGTCCTTGAAACTTTCTTGGAAATGATCAGGAATTGTTATGACTCCTGCACAGTTTAACCAGGTGTTCCACATGTGAAGCTCATCAGGTGTACAGAGGTACAACAGGTGAGTCTCCGGTCTCCACAAGACAGCAGGACAGATAGAGAGAGAGGACTGTACATTACAGAAAAAACACACAAAAATATAATAATTTGCTATAGTGCTATAAATAAAATGTCTTACATAACATTTAACCTGCTGAGTCAGCAGAGCCTCATTGGTCCGTCTCCATTCACAAATGAGTTTATGTTCCTGCTTCACCTGGACAGGTTCTCTGTATTTTATCATATTAAATGATATTTGCAGTGTTCACACGAGAACATGAAGCTGAACATCATGTTGTCTTCGTCATATGAAGAAGTGACAGTTTTCTCTGTGGCCACTAGGCGGCGACAACTTTACATTCATCTCACTAGCAGCGGCTTCGGCTTTTCCCGTCAGACAGTCGTTCAGTTCCGCCGCGACCCTCTGTGCTCCTCGGTATTCTTCGGTGGAGTTCGGCTGGTAACGGTCGGTGTGTTCAAATCTTCGGCTGCAGCTCCTCCTGGAGACTGAAGTAAAGAAAGAGCCGAACAGACGACAGGATCGGATAGACGGAGTCTCTGAGCGGAATGACGGTGCTGCAGGAACCTGTCCAGGTAAAATAATATGTTCAGCTCGTTGTCATGAGCGGGGAGCCGAGTATTTATGAAGCCGGTGCTGCCTTCTCCGTCCCGGCCTCAGCGGCTGCTCCAGTCCGCGGTGTGAGAGCTTCCCCCCGCCGCAGGCCCCGCAGCCCGCCGCTAGCAACACGGAGCGTTTTATTGGTGTTAATTTTCAAAACCCGATTATTACCGTGAGGTCGGTCCCGTCAGGAGCCCGGACGGTTCAAGACTTTAACACGATGCTACTTTGTCAGCTAACGTCAGCTGGTTGCAGTTCAGAGAGGTCATGCCAGACTCCGGTTACAAATCCGTCACTTTAAGGTTTCTGTTGGTGTCGGTTAAAGTAGAAACAACATAGAACAACTCTTGTGACCTTTCATAACTTGTTTAGTTCCGCTCATCGCTTCGGTGTAGATCTAATACAAACGCTATGTTTTGCTTTAAAGATAATACAACATACATGTAGCATGTTAGTGTCATGATCCTTCTGCAGTCACATCGCGCCACAGCACGAACATCATTGAAGTTTATTTTCTACCGAAACAAACTGAGTCTGGTTGAGTTCATGTGAGCCGAATTTATCATTAGATAGTATTGATTGGTTAAATATATTTGCGTTTCTGCTGATTACAAATGCGATATCAAAGTGGTAGATTTCAAATGGAGTGTCGTTGCTAATGCTGAAATGCTAACAGGGGCGTTCTGTTAGCCGCTAACGCGGTGGCTAACCTTTAGCTGAGCGGCTTCAGTGAGCAGAAACCCAACTCTTAAGTTCATACGTAAACCTTAACGGGTTTAGTAAGAATTTATTTAGTTTGTAATTAAAGTCTGGGTCCAGACCAGCCGCAACAGTCAGGCTAAAGTTCGCCAACAACTGGCTAGCCTCTTGTTGCTCACGCTAACCATCAGCCAGCTGCCGGCTAACATGAACAGGAGCTAACAGCTGGTTAGCTGCCATGTCAGAGTTCCGTCTGTTTGTTTACAGCCAATATATCACAAGTGTATCTCACAGTATCTGCACCCCAAAATAATAAAGTGTTCACGTGTACTTCATCTGACGTTACATAAAGAACACGTGATCGATTTTTAATAATAAATAATAATCTATTTAATTTGTACCGCACTTTTCATTCATAGTGAAACTCAAAGTACTACAGTCTTAATAACATAGAACACACAACATCAAGAAAATAATAAGAGATAAGATGAAAAAGCCTTCCTGAATGGAAAGGTTATTAAGATAAAATAATCCTTTATTATCCTACAGCGGGACATTTGCAGTGTTACAGCAGCAGAGGGGACAGCGCACTGACAGAAGCATCATTAGGCCTTTTCTAAAACAGTAGGTGCTGCCTTCAGATGGTTAGGAAGGCTGTTCCACAAGCGTGGAGCAGCAGAGCAAAGATAAATACAAACTCTGTGAACACTGGTCGGTCTCTTTTCTTGTCCACGTTGATACTTAACCAGGTTACCTGTCCGATCACTTACCTGCCATATGTAAATTACAGCAACCAGCTGATCACTGGTGACACACTGTCAGATTTGCTGCTCTGTAATCTGATTTCAGTCACTGTGTTTCAGGATATAAATGTATTTAACAGAATTTTGTCTGCTTTCAGTGTGTTCATTAACATCTGTGTTCTTGTTATTTCTGTTGTCAGTTATTATATTATATTATATTATATTATATTATATTATATTATATTATATTATAATAATATTATTTATATTATGTCTTTCCAAACTAAGCTGTTTCCATCAGTATTTAGTGTCAAGAACTTCCCCTCTGATACATGTTGATATTTGTGATCTGACAGCATATCTGTAATTTAGTTTAGATGATATCCTGACAGTGCAGAAACACATCTGACTGCTGTGAGACCTGTGACACCCAAGTCCCACCTGTGATGAAGATGACGAACCTGACAGTCTCTCTGCAGGTTAAACCAGGTGTCTCCAGGTGTGAATGAAAGCATTAATCTGTGATCAGACTGTAAACAACATCCAGGACTGTCACAGTGTTACTGTGAACCCTCATCTCCACACACACTGCCTATTGGATTACATCTGATCACATCAAGGAGGTGGCACTGTTGAGTCCTACAGGTCTGTGACATCACCAACTCAGCTTCAACACACCTGTACCTGACTGTCCTGTGACATCACCAACTCAGCTTCAACACACCTGTACCTGACTGTCCTGTGACATCACCAACTCAGCTTCAACACACCTGTACCTGACTGTCCTGTGACATCACCAACTCAGCTTCAACACACCTGTACCTGACTGTCCTGTGACATCACCAACTCAGCTTCAACTAGGGATGTCACATATTCTCTGCGGTTAACCAATTAACGGTTAACCGCAGAGAATATTTTTGACCGGTTACGCATGTCAGTTTATAGGTTATTTTGCATACACACTCCACTAACGGCTACACAGTTATGTGTTGACAACATCAGATCTTCTTTTTGAATGGATAAAGTATCTGTGTAAAACCAACTCCTACACAGTTGCATTATGGGTTGTTTGTAGCATTAATGTTGCTAGGCTAGCAAGTGTGTTAAAGTCTGTTTATAGTGAGTGTGTTAGAGTCAGCACTAAAAGTGTTTGGTTAGTCCAGTTGAAACTGCAGGAGTTTCTGAAGGCTCCTGTAACGTATTTTTCTGCCACATAGGAAATAAACACATGACGAGTGAAAACGAGTCCAAAGCTTCTTCAGACGTGTCTGCTGCAGAAACAGAATATGTGAAATAGAATATGTCAAACTGCCAAATATCGCAGTGACAGATGATAAGCAGCTCAGAAAGTCAAACAGGCAGTCTTATAAATGCTAACTGCTGGAGAAAATAATTTTTGACTATATTCAAGAAGTAACATTATTTCATCTTATAATCAGGGTCGCCTTATATTCGTATTATTATTTATATTCGTACCTCAAGCCTTACTATGTTATGCCATGGAGAGCTACTGTGACTAAACGCATTGAAAACACTCTTGAGGAGAAGAAGGATGAGCTAAAAGTCAAGCTAACGTAAGCTCTGACCACCGACTGCTGGACAACTCTCACAAATGAAAGCTACATCATAACTTTTCTCAAATCAACTCTGAAACCATCAAACGTTTGATGGTTTTTGCGACAGCACTTAAAGGAACTTTTTTGTGATGGTTTTTGCAACGGCACTCTTATGAGGACCGGCCCGGGAAAGGACGACCAATAGTCCCCCCTGCTGCAGAGCATAAGTTAATTAGAGTTACCACCAGTTTACTAACCTAACCAGGCCTAACCAGTATGATGAAGTAATGTTTAAACGACCACCTGTCTGTCTCTGTCTGTGTTCAGGCTGCAGTGTGGCAGGCTCTGAACCACTACGCCTATCTGGACGCTGTTTTCCTCGCTGAGAGACTCTATGCTGAAGGTAAGACTTGTCTGTCTACCTGTCTGTCTGACAGTGAGGTCAGAAGAGGCTTTCTACCTGTTGGCCACATGTTGACCTGTCTCTGTCTGTCTGTCTGACAGTGAGGTCAGAGGAGGCTCTCTACTTGTTGGCCACATGTTATTACCGATCGGGGAAGCCCTATAAGGCGTACCGGCTGCTGAAGGCTCACAGCTGCTCCACACCGCAGGTTCGATTCCTGTTGGCAAAGTGCTGTGTCGAGCTCAGCAAGTAAGAGCACACGGAAACACACACACACACACAGTGTTAGAACAGAAGAAATAGTAGAAACGTTTTGTAGTTAAACTCAGTGTTTCCTTGAGGAGTTTTCCAGCAGCAGTGCTGTTGTGTGCGCAGAACCAAAGATGCCAGTGGAATCACTTAAAACTAGCTTAGAACTGTTCCAGGCAGGTTTATTCATGTTCACAGTCATGATGTGTTAATTTACAGGAGCTTCTGACAGCAGAAATACTCTGGAGGCCCAGATAGCTGTAGCTGTAATAAATGTCAAAGAATGAAATGTCTTAACACAGAAAATGTACACTGTGTTTATTGCACTGTGTCAAATTATAGATAATACCTGAAACAATTTCTACTTTACCTGTAGCTATAATGGGTCATAACAGGCAGTAAACTGAGTACTGGTAAGGTACTCCAATTTGACACAACTGAATGATGGACATTTACATTTCACTGATGTAATGTTTCCCCAAAAAACTCTAAACAGTAAATTGACTCGAAATTATAGATAATACCTGAAACAGTTTCTACTTTACCTGTAGCTGTATATTTTACTTTTATGATCAACACGTGAGTGACCAGCAATTATTAAGTATTATACTTGACCATATAAGTAATTATAAAATGCTTTATAATGTGTTACGATTATTGTTATAAAGTATTATGTATATTTATTAATGCTTATAACTGTAATTATGCAGTGCTTTAAGCATATAATAACACATAAGTGTTTATAATGCATTATAGACATGGGCGTCTTAGAAAGTCTTACCGTGTTTGTTTCCTTTTTTTGTTTTCATGTGTGTGTGCTGTAAAGCACTTTGAATCAACTGTTGTGTGCAAAGTGATTATAAATGAAGTTTAGTTGGGGATTGTACAAGTAGTGTTCACTGTTCATTGTCCACTGTACACTGTTCATTGTCCACTGTGCACTGTTCGTTGTACAGTGTTCATTGTACACTGTACAGTGTTCATTGTACACTGTACGCTGTTTATTGTTCACTGCACACTGTTCATTGTACACTGTTCGTTGTTCACTGCTCATTGTCCACTGTACACTGTTCATTGTCCACTGTACACTGTTCATTGTTCACTGCTCATTGTCCACTGTACACTGTTTGTTGTACACTGTTCGTTGTACACTGTTCATTGTACACTGCACACTGTTCACTGTACAATGTTCATTGTACACTGTTCACTGTACAATGTTCATTGTTCACTGTACAATGTTCATTGTTCACTGTACAATGTTCATTGTTCACTGCACACTGTTCATTGTACACTGTTCACTGTTCATTGTACACTGCACACTGTTCGTTGTACACTGCACACTGTTCGTTGTACACTGCACACTGTTCGTTGTACACTGTACACTGCACACTGTTCACTGTACACTGTTCATTGTTCATTGTACACTGTTCACTGCACAATGTTCATTGTTCACTGTACAATGTTCATTGTACGCTGTATAATGTTCATTGTACGCTGTATAATGTTCATTGTACACTGCACACTCTTCATTGTACACTGCACACTCTTCATTGTACACTGTACACTCTTCATTGCACACTGTTCATTGCACACTGCACACTGTTCATTGCACACTGCACACTGTTCATTGCACACTGCACACTGGTCATTGCACACTGCACACTGTTCATTGTACACTGTTCACTGCACACTGTTCATTGTTCACTGCACACTGTTCACTGTACAATGTTCATTGTTCACTGCACACTGTTCACTGTACAATGTTCATTGTTCATTGTACACTGTATAATGTTCATTGTACACTGTATAATGTTCATTGTTCACTGCACACTGTTCATTGTACACTGCACACTGTTCATTGTACACTGTTCACTGCACACTGTTCATTGTTCACTGCACACTGTTTATTGTTCACTGCACACTGTTTATTGTTCACTGCTCACTGCACACTGTTCATTGTTCACTGCACACTTCATTGTACACTGCACATTGTTCACTGTACACTGTACGCTGCACACTGTTCATTGTACACTGTACATTGTTCACTGTTCACTGCACACTGTTCATTGTACACTGTACGCTGCACACTGTTCATTGTACACTGTACGCTGCACACTGTTCATTGTACACTGTACATTGTTCACTGTTCACTGCACACTGTTCATTGAACAATGTTCATTGTTCACTGCACACTGTTCATTGTTCACTGTTCATTGTACACTGCACACTGTTCATTGTACACTGCACACTGCACACTGTTCATTGTTCACTGCACACTGTTCATTGTTCACTGCACACTGTTCATTGTTCACTGCACACTGTTCATTGTACACTGCACACTGTTCATTGTACACTGTTCATTGTTCACTGCACACTGTTCATTGTACACTGTTCATTGTTCACTGTACACTGTACAATGTTCATTGTTCACTGCACACTGTTCATTGTTCACTGTTCATTGTACACTACACATTGTTCACTGTACAATGTTCATTGTTCACTGCACACTGTTCATTGTACACTGTTCATTGTTCACTGCACACTGTTCATTGTTCACTGCACACTGTTCATTGTTCACTGCACACTGTTCATTGTACACTGCACACTGTTCATTGTACACTGCACACTGTTCATTGTTCATTGTTCATTGTACACTGTTCACTGCACACTGTTCATTGTTCACTGCACATTGTTCATTGTTCACTGCACATTGTTCACTGCACATTGTTCACTGCACACTGCACACTGTTCACTGCACACTGTTCATTGTACACTGTTCATTGTTCACTGTACAATGTTCATTGTTCACTGCACACTGTTCATTGTTCACTGCACACTGTTCATTGTTCACTGTTCATTGTACACTGCACATTGTTCACTGTACAATGTTCATTGTTCACTGCACACTGTTCATTGTACACTGTTCATTGTTCACTGCACACTGTTCATTGTACACTGCACACTGTTCATTGTACACTGCACACTGTTCATTGTACACTGCACACTGTTCATTGTTCACTGCACACTGTTCATTGTACACTGTTCACTGTACACTGTTCACTGTTCATTGCATGCTGTACATTGTTCACTGCACACTGTTAAATGTACAACTGAAGATGGAACGATACGGCATTTCAGGGCTGATAACGATAACCGATAATTATCTGTTTGTTGTGTATGATACAATAACCGATCATTTTATTATAAATGCAAAATGTGTGAAGAGGACAAATATATACTGTATTTTTAGACTGACATGTTTATTTTTCTAATACATGTTTACAGCATTCACATCCATATAAAGATTACCTTTATTTATTGTTAACTTGTCTGTAACAACCAGTTTATTTGTTTAATATGTCGACTAATTATTATCAGACCTCATCTCCTTATTGATAAGACCCTCAGAATAACTTTTCATACTGTTGAACTGATTGATGGTTAAAGACCTCAGACTGTTTGTAAGGACGGCAGGTTAGCTTAGCTAATTAGCCTCAAGTGTTACATACAGTGAGCATTGGTTTTGAGCATAACAAGCTCCGTATATGTCTGTGAAACACAGTGCTGTGGGTGAGAGGGGAGTGGGAGCTGACTGCTGAAAGTCAAAGATGTCACATTTCTGCAACTTTATGTTCTGCTTGATAAACAGTTTGTTAAATTGCTCGTAGCGTTTACTTTTATGGGGGATTTTCTTGAACTTGTCGACTCCATTATAACCTGAATTCTGTTTGATTCAGTCGCTCAGTGTGTGGAGCTCAGCCTGGCTCTGTCAGACAGGCTGACAGAGAGGCAAGCACCTCTCACCACCAGCTCTAGTCAGCTGCTCGAAGCGGGTAAAGAACGTGTGGTATGCATGCATTGCGCTGTTGAAATCATATAGAGGAAACGCTAACACTGATATTCGAGGCCTTAAATGCGACTGTGGACTCCCATGTTTTTCTACCTGTCTGTCTGATTACCTGACTGTCTCTCAGGCTGGCTGAAGGAGAACAGGTTCTGATTGGTGGAGTGCTGAACAAACAGAAGAGTCAGGATGACATCATCACAGAGTTTGGAGATTCCGCCTCCTTCACGCTGTCATTACTGGGACACATTTACTGGTAAAAAACAGCTCCTCCCAGTCTGTTAGTGGTGTTAATGATATAATACGTACTGATGTCTGTCTGTTTGTCTCTCTGAGCAGTAAGACAGATCGTGTCACTAAAGGTGCAGAGTGTTTCCAGAGAAGTTTAACTCTCAACCCGTTCCTCTGGTCGCCTTTTCAAAACCTCTGTCACCTAGGTAACACACACACACACGCACACACACACACACACACACACACACACACAACCACATCAGTGGTTGAACATGAAAACATTTGATCACTGATACTGATGTCTGTTCCAGGAGAGAAACCAGATCCAGATCAGGTCTTCAGGTTGTCCTCTCTTCAGAACTCCTCTATAGCCCCCCCTCCTCCACCTGTTAGCCCCGCCCAGAACTCCTCCCACCGCCTAGACACCGCCCTCATGGAGACGCCACAGGACACACTGGTACAGAAACACAATCAGGTTTATTGCCCAGTAGGCTTGTACACACACAAGGAATTTACCTTGGTGTTGTGGTGCATAACACAAAAATATACACACAATTAAGTAATCCTAAATAATGTTTTTAAAAGGAAAGAAACAATTTACAATAAAAAATATGTAAAATATAATTAAGAGCTGCTACAGGGTTAAGTTTTAAATTGAAGAAAATGAGATGAAATGTACAAAATACTAACCAGGAGTAAACAGTAAATGCACTGTGATATTATTATTATTATTATTATTATTATTATTATTAATAATAACAACAATAATAATAATCTGTCTGTCTTTCTCTCTCTCTCTCTGTTTCTCTCTCTGTCTGTCTCTCTCTCTCTCTCTCTGTCTCTCTGTCTGTATGTCTCTGTCTGTATGTCTCTGTCTGTCTCTCTCTCTGTCTCTCTCTCTGTCTCTCTCTCTCTCTGTCTGTCTCTCTTTGTCTCTCTCTTTCTGTCTGTCTGTCTCTGTCTGTCTGTCTCTCTGTCTGTCTGTCTCTCTCTGTCTGTTTCTCTGTTTCTCTCTCTGTCTCTCTCTCTGTGTCTGTCTCTCTGTCTGTCTCTCTCTGTCTGTCTGTCTCTCTCTGTCTGTTTCTCTCTCTGTGTCTGTCTCTCTGTCTGTCTCTCTCTGTCTGTCTGTCTCTCTCTGTCTGTTTCTCTCTGTTTCTCTCTCTGTCTGTCTCTCTGTCTGTCTCTCTCTCTCTGTCTGTCTCTCTCTGTCTGTCTGTCTCTCTCTGTCTGTCTCTCTCTCTCTCTGTCAGTTCACTTCAATAAGATTCAAGTATAGGAGTGTCAAGGATAAAACAATTCATTAAATAAAGAATAAATCAATGAATAAATATAAAGAACAAGAAATGGCAGAAAACATTAAACGTGTGTGTTTGTGGTGGTTTTTTGTTTTGGCGTTCGTATGCGTGCTTGTTTATGTGGTTGTGAAAAATTGTTAGATGACTGAAGATTGGGCTAATCTAACTTTACAATTAGACGTGTGTGTGTGTGTGTGTGTGTGTGTGTGTGTGTGTGTGTGTGTGTGTGTGTGTGTGTGTGTGTGTGTGTGTGTGTGTGTGTGTGTGTGTGTGTGCGTGCGTGCGTGCGTGCGTGCGTGCGTGCGTGCGTGCGTGCGTGCGTGCGTGCGTGCGTGCGTGCGTGCGTGCGTGCGTGCGTGCGTGCGTGCGTGCGTGCGTGCGTGCGTGCGTGCGTGCGTGCGTGCGTGCGTGCGTGCGTGCGTGCGTGCGTGCGTGCGTGCGTGCGTGCGTGCGTGCGTGCGTGCGTGCGTGCGTGCGCATTGGTGGGACTATGTAAAGTCACAGTGTTGCCAAAGCTTATAAACTGTGTTAAATTAAGGTAAAACAACAATATGACGTTCACAACAGTAAATAATGGAACAGATAAAGTTAACAGTGATGGTCTCAGTCTGATAATCAGATTATTAATCGTCTCAGTCTAGTAATCAGATTATTGATGGTCTCAGTCTAATCAGTTTACCTTTTTCCTCTTCAGGAGTTAAATCGTTTGAATCTAGAATCATCAAATGGAAAGCTGACTTCTGATTTGTCGGTTTCCTACATCGACTCCTCCCTCATCTCCTCAGAGACTGGCTCCCTATTGGGTAGCACAGTTTCCATGGCGTCAGCCGGCTCCTTATTGGCTAAACAGAACAAGCCTAAGAGTGGACGGAGTTTACTGGGAGGACCTGCTGCACTTAGTCCGCTGACGCCCAGGTGAGTTTTTTAACAATACCTGTAAAGGTAAGTGTGTTATTCTCTTCATTATACATAATGCTCTCTGTGTGTGTGTGTGTGTGTGTGTGTGTGTGTGTGTGTGTGTGTGTGTGTGTAGTTTTGGCATCCTGCCCCTGGAGCCCAGCCCTGGAGACCCCACATATCTACAGAACTATTCAGCTACCATGGAAACACAATCTACAGCTCCAAGCAAGAAGGTACACACTTATTACACACACACACTCCTCACCTCTCTCCCTTTATCTGTCTCTCTCTCTCTCCTCACCTGTCTCTCTCTCTCAGTCTGTCTCCAGGATCAGTCAATCAAAGTCTGTCTTCAGTCAGAGTGGAAACAGCAGAGATGTTCTCCCCATCCCCTTCAACCAATCACAGACCTCTGCCCCTCACACCAGGTAACTACAATCACAGAGCTCCGCCCCTCACACTGAGGTCTACAGGGTTCCCATGGTCATGGAAAACTTGGAAAAGTCATGGAATTATAAGATCTAATTTTCCAGGCCTGGAAAAGTCATTTCAATTTTTTAATTTTATTTATATAGCGCCAAATTATAACCAAAGTCATCTCAGGGCACTTTTTACACAGAGCAGGTCAGAGCGTGTTCTTTAATTTACAGAGACCCAACATTCCCCCATGAGCAGCACTTGGCGACAGTGGCAAGGAAAAACTCCCCTTTAATGGGAAGAAACCTTACGCAGAACCGGCTCTAGGTGGGCGCCATCTGCCTTGACTGGTTTGGGTTGAGAGAGGAAGAGGGAGGGAGGGGGAGACATCCACAACCCAGATTCTGGATTTTCCTGTGAGATGAGAAAACACAAAACTCCAGGGAAGAAGCCAAGTTAGTAACATGCATTAATGGTACATGAATGTGTACAGATGGAGAGGAGGAGGAGGAGAGAGGAGCTCAGTGCATCATGGGAAGTCCCCCGGCAGTCTAGGCCTATAGCAGCATAACTAAGGGCCGGTCCAAGGCGAGCCTGGCCGGCCCTAACTATAAGCTTTATCAAAAAGGAAAGTTTTAAGCCTACTCTTAAACGTAGAGAGGGTGTCTGCCCCCCGGACTGAATCTGGAAGATGGTTCCACAGGAGAGGAGCCTGATAGCTGAAGGCTCTGCCTCCCATTCTACTTTTGGAGACTCTAGGAACCACAAGTAAGCTGCATTCTGGGAGCGCAGTGTTCTAGTGGGGTAATAAGGTACTATGAGCTCTTTAAGATATGATGGTGTCTGACCATTAAGAGCTTTGTAGGTGAGGAGAAGGATTTTTAATTCTATTCTGGATTTTACAGGAAGCCAATGCAGAGAAGCTAAAATGGGAGAAATATGATCTCTCTTCCTAGTTTTTGTCAGTACACGTGCAGCTGCATTCTGGACCAACTGGAGAGTCTTTAGGGTCTTGTTAGTGCAGCCTGATAATAAGGAATTACAATAATCCAGCCTAGAAGTAACAAATGCATGGACTAGTTTTTCTGCATCTTTTTGAGACAGGATGTGCCTGATTTTTGCTATATTACGGAGGTGAAAAAAGCAGTCCTAGAAATTTGTTTTATATGATGGCTGAAGGACATATCCTGGTCAAAGATAACTCCCAGATTCCTTACAGTGGAGCTGGAGGCCAGGGTAATGCCATCCAGAGTAGCTATATCATTAGATAATGTGTTTCTAAGGTGTTTAGGGCCAAACACAATAACTTCAGTTTTATGAGTTCAGTAGCAGAAAATTGCAGCTCATCCAGGTCTTTATGTCCTTAAGACATGCTTGGAATTTAACTGATTTAATTCATCTGGCTTCATTGATAAATATAATTGGGTATCATCTGCATAACAGCAGATACATTTATCTGTGTTTCCCAATAATATTACCTAAAGGAATCATATATAAGGTGAACAGTATTGGTCCAAGCACAGAACCTTGTGGAACTCCGTGTCTAACTTTTGCGTGGATGGAGGATTCATCGTTAACGTGAACAAATTGAAGTCGATCTGAAAAATAGGATTTAAACCAGCTTAATGCAGTTCCTTTAATACCAATTAAATGTTCCAGTCTCTGTAATAGGATGTGATGGTCAATGGTGTCGAATGCAGCACTAAGATCTAACAAGACAAGTACAGAGAGAAGTCCTTTGTCCGATGCAGTTAGGAGGTCATTTGTAACTTTCACCAGTGCTGTCTCTGTGCTATGATGCTCTAAAACCTGACTGAAAATCCTCAAATAAACTATTGTCATGTAGAAAGTCACATAACTGATTGGCGACTGTTTTCTCAAGGATCTTAGAGAGAAAGGGAAGGTTAGATATAGGTCTATAGTTGGTTAAAACACCTGAATCCAGAGTAGGCTTCTTAAGAAGAGGTTTAATTAAAGCTACTTTAAAGGACTGTGGTACATAGCCTGTTACTAGAGACAGATTGATCATATCTAGTAAAGAAGTGCTAACTAAGGGTAAGACTTCCTTAAGCAGCCTAGTTGGGATGGAGTCTAAGAGACAGGATGATGGTTTAGAGGATGAAATCATTGAAGTTACTTCAGGAAGGTCGATTGGAGAGAAACAGTCTAAATATATATCAGGTTTTACAGCTGTTTCTAAGGTTGGACTGTTACATGTAGCCTATAAAGTTGTCTGCAGCTGTTTCAATCACCACAATGACAGGTGGGCTAAATGTGGACTTTAATGGGCTACATGGTTTGGTGGCTCGGTCACAACAATCAATGTCACATTGCTTTTAGTAGCTGACACACCAGTTCTATTAACGAGGATGCGTGTCAAAGTAGTGATTCAGTGAGTCGTGAACGAATAATTTAAAACGAACGACTCTTTTTACTGACTTGGGAGTAACAAGTTTTTGTCTCCACTAACTCGTTCACTGACTCGCCCCTCCTACCTGCTAGCTAGTGCGACACACATTCATGTTAGCTGCTTACACCAGCCGACGTTGGATTCACAACAAAATATAGATTTCTAAATGCAAAAAATTACCCCAAATTATGAGAGTCTTAATGTCCAGCAATCAATAGAAGTAGTGATAACAATAGAATGAAGTTCCACAAGATTGTTTAATCAGATTGATAATCAGATTGTTTGTCTATGAAAATGTGTGGGAACCCTGATCTACTGATAGTAAAATAAAGAGATGTTAATAGTAGGGGTAATAAAAGACAGTCATTAGTCTATAAATACCTACATAAAAAACAAAAAAAAGACAAGGAGATGGTGCCGGTAAGTGATTTACCTGTCTGTCTCTCAGTGGCTCCCCTCAGGTCCTCAGCCCCAGTATGTCTGGTCCTCCAAACGTTCAGCCCAGAAGAAGCTCCAGACTGTTTACTAGTGCCAGCTCTACTGCCAAGGTATGGTACTACCTCAGTAGTACTGTGGTACTAAAGTGCTGTAATACTGAATTATACTATTATAGTAAATTACTGCACTACAGCTTGATAACCTCTGTACCTGTCTGTCTCTCTTGATGTCTGCAGGAGAACAGTAAGAAGTTAAAGATGAAGTTTCCAACAAAGATCCCCAACAGGAAAACAAAATGTAAATCAGCAAAGACGTCAAACAGCAGCAACCTCAACGAGAGTCTAGACATCCTGAGACTGGACCCCAGCCTGAGTCTGCCAGACACCAAGATCCCCCAGTACCAGAGGGCTGCTGCAGGTAAAATTACTTCTAATACTATAAAATACTGCAGTACCGCAGTACCAGAGGGCTGCTGCAGGTAAAATTACTTCTAATACTATAAAATACTGCAATACCCCAGTACCAGAGGGCTGCTGCAGGTAAAATTACTTCTAATACTATAAAATACTGCAGTACCCCAGTACCAGAGAGCTGCTGCAGGTAAAATTACTACTAATACTATAAAATACTGCAGTACCCCAGTACCAGAGGGCTGCTGCAGGTAAAATTACTTCTAATACTATAAAATACTGCAGTACTCCAGTACCAGAGGGCTGCTGCAGGTAAAATTACTTCTAATACTATAAAATACTGCAGTACTCCAGTACCAGAGGGCTGCTGCATAAGGCAGACAGTACGGATTTTTTTCTTACCACAGGGAAAAACAACGTGTCCCCGCAGTTTTGCCCCTGACCCCCCACATTCATACACCAGTCTTGGTTAATATAAACACACAGGCCACCGCCTCGGGTCTTACTGACAATGAAGCAATCCTGTCCAGCCGGAGAGGAGTTAACCCGGGTAGCTGGATAGCGGGAGTCGGGGATACTGCCGTGCAGCCACATCTAGGTGAAGATGAGGGCACAGCAGTTTGTCGTTTCTCTCTGGAAGGTCAGAAGCAGTCTTAGGTAATCTAGTTTATTGTCGATGGAGCGGACGTTGGCAAGGAAGATTGACAGGAGAGCTGGTCAACTGGGGTTAGCCTTTAGCTTAGCTTGGATGTCGGCTCACTTGCCACGCTTCTGCCTCCATGCGCCCTGTTTTAAGTGTCCCCCTGGGCGGTCGTTCTTGTGGGGTGGTGCCAAGGTCTTGTGGCCTGCTGCCCGGAGCAAGCCGAGGTATCATGTATCCTCCTACGTCTCCACTGTATTACCGTATATCACATTGTATATGTGCAAGCACATTAGACTACCGTATATGAGAGTTGTGGTTAACCTTTTTTGAAAAATGCGTTGATAACGTTAATGAGTTCAACCCACAGTATTGCCGAAATATGGCATTCATCACAGCCCTACTGCTGCATGTAAAAATACTTCTAATACGTGTGTGTGTGTGTGTGTGTGTTTTTATGTTCAGACAGCGTGATGGCGTTGCTACGGGAACTGGGACGAGGTTACCAGGCGCTGTGCTCGTACAACTGCAGAGAAGCCATCAACATCCTGACCTCCCTTCCTCCCCAGCACTACAACACCGGCTGGGTGCTCACTCTCATCGGCAGGGCCTACTTCGAACTGGCCGAGTACTCACAGGTAACAACTTCGCCTGACACCCAGGTGACAACTTCGCCTGACACCCAGGTGACAACTTCACCTGACACACAGGTGACAACTTCGCCTGACACCCAGGTGACAACTTCACCTGACACACAGGTGACACACCTCTTTCACATGACTGAGTTTACACGTTTGGAGTCGGGGAGCGACCTGATTGGTCAACTGTGGGTGTGCTTGGTTTATGATGTCACAATGGTGATGTCATGGTTTTTGTCTTGTAGGCGGAGCGTCTGTTCAGCGAGGTTCGCAGGATCGAGTCGTACAGAGTTGAAGGGATGGAGATTTATTCAACCACACTGTGGCACCTGCAGAAGGATGTCGCACTGTCCGCCCTGTCCAAAGACCTAACGGACATGGACAAGAACTGTCCTGAGGTAAGGACCACACCTGTCCACAACCTGTCCTGAGGTTAGAAACACACCTGTCCATAACCTGTCTTGAAGTTGTCTTTCTCTGATCACTGATCACCTGTCTGTCTCCTTGCAGGCCTGGTGTGTAGCCGGAAACTGTTTCAGCCTGCAGAGGGAGCATGACATCGCTATCAAGTTCTTCCAGAGAGCCATCCAGGTGAGCTTCTGTTACCATAATTACTGTTGGTTGTTGTTACCATAGATACCAAGCTTAGATTGACTGACCTGTTCTACCCTGTCTGTGAGCTGCAGAGACAGGTGGGGACAGGTCATCAAACAATTAGGAGGGGCAGTCTCACCTGTCTCACTACCTGTCTGTCTCTCATCTGTCAATTAAATTCAATGGGCTTTACTGGCATGAAAGTTTCAAGAACAATGTTGCCAAAGCATCAAAATACAATGTGTCCAAATATTTGGACAGTACAAAATAACAATAATATGAATATTAACACAACATTGAGATTGATATGTAGGGGTGGTGAAGAATTCAGTTTGTTTGTCTTCAATTTTAACAGCACACTTATTTTCCAAATACATTGATTTAACCAGATCCTATATTTTCCTATACCACTGTAATAGAGTTGAAAGCTTTCTTGAAGTCAGTAAAACAAATGAATATCTTAGTATGTTTTGTTTGGTGTACGTTTGTTATTGTGTGGACATGTTGTATGTATGTGTACATGGTCAGTGGTGCGTTGTTTTGTGAGGAAGACAATTTGATTTTTACTCAGGATGGAGTGTTTGTCAAGGAAATGTAGTATTCTTTTATTTAAAATACTACAGAATAATTTACCTAAAAACTGCTGACACAGATGCCACGGTAGTTACATGGGTCTGATTTGTCCCTGTGCTTATGAACAGGGGAAATGAGCCCTTTGCACCAGATGTCAGGAAAACATCCTGTTTCTGATATGATATTAAACAACTTCAACGCTGCATGCTGCATCTCTGGGGCGCTGCATATGAGCGTTTCATTTTTAATGCTGTCTGGACCACAAGCTTTCCTTGGCCGGAGAGATTTTGTCTGTGTGGTCAGTTCTTCCCAAGTAATTGGGAAATCAAGAGGGTTTGATTGTCTTTAATTGTTTCTTCTAATGTTTGGAGTTTTTCTTTTATAATACATTGATCTGAATTCATTAGATTTATTGCTATGTCTTTGTACAGATTTTTTTTAAAATGTGCTCTCCAGATGTCACCATGCTGGATGGGTAATGCTTATGGCTGCTTTGTGTTGAAGTTGTTCTACATATCCCAGAATTGATTTTGATTAATGGCGTTCTCAATGTTTTCAAGTTTCATGTGGGTATAATTTTGTGTTTAGTTCCTAGTTGTATGTTTATATTTGCTTAAAATTTCATTGTACCTGATGCGTAAGGCTGGGTTGTATTTCATTAGCTATTTTTCTCAGGTCTTTTCTGATGGACTTGCATTCTTGATCAAACCATTTGTCAGCGTTATGCCTTTTAACAGGCCTCCATTTTAGTTTTATAAGGTCCGCTTTAATAGCTGCCTTGTGAAATATCATTGATATAGTCAGTGGCTTTGTTTACACCATTTGGTAGGGGCATATTGACTTTGGTGGTATATTGATATGTCATTCATCAGATCAGGCCATGATGAATTTGTCTCCACTGTCTGGGGCCCATCTGTAAGTAGGATTTAATTTATAGAGCTTACTGGCTTCCCTTTCTGTGTCACTCATTTGACCTGAGTGTTTAAAGAACATGTTTATTTGGTTGTGGTCTGAAAGGGGGGGTTGCTGTCTGACAGTGAATGTACTGATAGTGGAGGGGTCCATGTCAGTGATTGCATAGTCTAACAGAGATGCACTACCTCCCTGACACTTTGATTTGAGCTTGTTTGGATGGGTGATGGTTGGTGTGGTAAACGGGAAAATGACCAAACACATGGCTGTTGCCCTGTGGGTCAGTGACATCAGGTTCGGTTACTCTTCTTCCATTCAGATCTCCAGTTAAAGGCACGTTTCTCTAGGCCTGGAAATAGGGGATTTCTGAATGGAGAGGTTCAAAAATGTCTTCATGAAAATAAGGAGAATCTACTGGGGGCATATAAACAGCACAGAGATATAGATCCTGCAGTGATTCAGGGTGGCTCAACAGTGCGGTATGCAGTCTATGTGGTATTAGTGCCTTTTTTTGTTTTGTTTTGTTTTTTTGTGAAAATCAAGGTTTGTTAGTCTGATTATGTGTCCGCCGAATGAAGCAGGAGTACCTGACGAATACGTAAAACACTTTAAACTGTGTTGTGGCAGAAACAACGTTGGTTTTATGAAGGTTTGGATTGATAAATGGAGTCTGGCTGACACACCTTACATTATATGATTGGTGGAAAACTACTTTACCTCGCAGGTTAAATGACAGCCTGCTCGGGTGCGTGGTGACCCAGGAGAGTTTGAACATATAACTGAGACAAAATATTCATACAGACGTGTTTTTTAACCTCCGAGCATCAGCACCGACCCCCAGTTAGCTCACATTGAGACAGACCGCACCAGGGGAGCCGCTGAACATTCAATACGCACATTGAACATAGCACAATTGTGGCGGTTGCTTGCCATTCACCGCTGTTGGATCTAACCATAACCAGATGTGTGATTTACCGTGTTTTACTGGTGAGATCTGACGGCAAACATCTCCTTTATACCACACTGAGATCCCCGCTGATGTTCTGCCCTTGCGTATGTTTTTTAATTTTTTAGAGGGCAACATGACTTCATTATATCCTGGAGGACAGCGAGTGAGCAGATTATTTTGACACCATGTTTCTGTCAACACAATTACATCAACGTCTTTGAGTAAAGGGTCTGCAGCATCTCCCTGATGTCTCCCAGCTCAGAGGTAGCAGGGGGAGGGACTGTGGCCGTAGGGCTGGTGATGGGGAGGAAGAGGTCTGGGATGACCTCCTAAAGCTCCTAGTAATGGAGGGGGTGGAAGGACTGTGAGGGTCTTTGCAAATATCCTCACCATCTCTCTGTGTAGATGGAGTCCATCATAGAGGTCCCAGGTGCCAATGGTTGGGTAGAGGGCCAGGTAGACACTGGGTAAGGTGGCACATCCTCTTCTGATCTCCATATTAATGTCATGGATGACATGAGGAGGTGTCTGTTCTAGGCAGCAGGGTGGAGACCACAATGTGGGTGTCAGGGAACTTCCTACTGGCCTGCTCTGCCATCTTCCTCACTGCCTCAGCAGTGTCCTTAATGAGGCTGTGCAGGACATTTGTTCCTGTGTGGATCACCAGACATTGAGGGTTCCTGAGGATCTCCTTTTTCAACAGCTTCATTGCCTGGCCTGTGGTACTGCAGTGTTTAGACAGCACTTCTTACCAGGAAAAAGCTTGTTTGTGTCCAGGAATGTCAGCCAGCAGGACCACTTGTGGGGCTTGTTCTTCAGGCTGTCAGAGGGAAGCTGGGATGAGCAGAGCTGGCTGTGTGGATGTATCAGGAGGTGCCAGGGTGTTGTTGGGCTGGGTGCAGAGCAGAGAAGGAGGGGCAGACACAAGGCAGGGGTCTGTGACACTGGCAGGGAGAGTCTGTGTCTCTACACTTGTCATTGTGGGGACTGATGAGAGCTCTTCTGTCAGGCGTTGGACTTTTCTGATGAAGCTCTTTTCGCTCTTCACAGCATCTTTCTTCACTTTGACTAACTGAGCACAGAGCACACTGTTCTCCTGTTTGAGTGCCTGGTTGTCTCTCTTGAGCTGCTGGAGCTCCTCTTTATGCTGCTGCAGAGTGTTGTCTGGGGGTCGGACAGCCTGGCCTGGGTCAGCTCTCTGAATTCAGCAAAGTCCAGATGTAGGAGGGGCAGAGATGGACAAGGTGGTGGGGTTCTCTACTGGGCTCTCATCATCTTCACTGTCAGAGGGGGCATTGATCTTCTTGGTGTCAGCTTTCAACAGGGAGAATGTCTCTTCAAATGACTCCAGGTTGGCTTCATATCCTTGGACCATGACCTTTGGTGTAGTATGTGATGGTAAGCAGAGGGTCATCCTTGTCAAGGTGTTCACCTTTACAGATCTTTAACCTGCCTCCTGAGCCGATGTCCTCGCTGGATACGTATGCATAATTACTGCACAGAGTATCTTTCCAGATGTAGATGGAATCAGTGAAGAATATGAGGTTGTGGTTGTTGTTGGGTGTAGTCAGTGAAGAGGACCTCTGGGTTTTCACGCAGTGTCTTGTGTTTCTCCTTAACTGTTCCCCTCTTACATTTAGCATTTAGCAGGGTATTCAATCTCCCTGCTCTCCGCTCTGAGAGCTGTGCTGTGCTTAGCTGACTGGTTTCCATGGTGACCACTTGTTTACTCCAAGGGAAGCTAGGCTAAATATTTCCTTCCTACAAACACTGACAAAAACTAAACTATGTATGGTTCACCAGATATATTAATGTTACCAAGAAGGATCCTTTCATTTTTCTTCTTGTCTCCATAAAGTAAGTCTTCTATTAGCTTCTTTAGTGCAGTTTCTCCTTTGGAGTGTCAGTAATAGTGGCAGGACAGCTAACTTCCTCTTCTGTTCTTGCTGATTAATGCTGTTACCTTTTCTTTAGAGTCCTTTCTGAAGATAATTTGAAGGTTATTTTGCAACATGTCCCACTTTTTTAGGTCTGTCTGTCTCCTGTCTGTCTCTCAGGTGGACCCGGGCTTTGCGTATGCGTACACTCTGTTGGGTCATGAGTTTGTGCTGACAGAGGAGTTGGACCGCGCGCTCGCCTGCTTCCGCAACGCCATCAGAGTCAACAACAGACACTACAATGCATGGTACGGTAACCATGGTAACCATTGTACTGTATCTAACAGACAATACACTGCATGGTACAGTAACCATGGTAACTATAATACAGTTTCAAAGGGGATTGTCTCATTTTAACACTTTAAAAAAATGAATAAAGTTAATCAGTCTGTACAGTGTTTCAACTGTGTGTGTGTGTGTGTTTGTGCAGGTACGGTCTGGGGATGATTTACTACAAACAGGAGAAGTTTAACTTAGCAGAAATCCACTTCAAGAAAGCTCTGAGCATCAACCCTCAGAGCTCCGTGCTGCTCTGTCACATCGGAGTGGTACGTTATCATGTAGCATCCTCCATTCATAACACATGCTCTGTTAGCATTAGCATCAATGCCCTGTTATAGTGCTGAGCTTTAAGACTCATTCTGACCTTCGAAAGCATTTTTTTTCTTTCAAAAGCTTTCGACCACATCTTGTGGTTTTCATCAGTAGATGGACTTTTCTCAGTTGTTACGGAGGTTTGTTATGTGGTTATTTCAGTCACACACACCTGCTGCTGAGTGTATCTACCATACACTCAGCAGCTCTGTATACGACCCCCTGTTGTCACATGATCGCACCTGAGCCATCTCCATGACAATTGAGCAAACTCCAAACACCATTCAAGGTTCCTAGATGTGTCTGACAGCCAACAACAGTGCTGTTATTATACATGCGTGTGCGTGTGTGCAGGTGCAGCATGCGTTGAAGAAGTCTGATGCGGCTTTAGAGACTCTGAACAGAGCAATCGGGATCGACCCCAAAAACCCTCTCTGCAAGTTCCACCGAGCGTCCATACTGTTCGCCAACGACAAATACAAGGTAATGACTACCTGTCTGTCTGTCTCTCTGTCACTGTGACTACCTGTCTGTCTGTCTCTCTGTCACTGTGACTACCTGTCTGTCTGTCTCTCTGTCACTGTGACTACCTGTCTGTCTGTCTCTCTGTCACTGTGACTACCTGTCTGTCTGTCTCTGTCACTGTGACTACCTGTCTGTCTGTCTCTGTCACTGTGACTACCTGTCTGTCTGTCTCTCTGTCACTGTGACTACCTGTCTGTCTGTCTCTGTCACTGTGACTACCTGTCTGTCTGTCTCTCTGTCACTGTGACTACCTGTCTGTCTGTCTCTCTGTCACTGTGACTACCTGTCTGTCTGTCTCTGTCACTGTGACTACCTGTCTGTCTGTCTCTGTCACTGTGACTACCTGTCTGTCTGTCTCTCTGTCACTGTGACTACCTGTCTGTCTGTCTCTGTCACTGTGACTACCTGTCTGTCTGTCTCTGTCATTGTGACTACCTGTCTCTGTCACTGTGACTACCTGCCTGTCTGTCTCTCTGTCACTGTGACTACCTGTCTGTCTCTCTGTCACTGTGACTACCCGTCTGTCTCTCTGTCACTGTGACTACCTGTCTGTCTGTCTCTCTGTCACTGTGACTACCTGTCTGTCTGTCTCTGTCACTGTGACTACCTGTCTGTCTGTCTCTCTGTCACTGTGACTACCTGTCTGTCTGTCTCTGTCACTGTGACTACCTGTCTGTCTGTCTGTCACTGTGACTACCTGTCTGTCTCTCTGTCACTGTGACTACCTGTCTGTCTCTCTGTCACTGACTACCTGTCTCTGTCTCTGTCACTGTGACTACCTGTCTGTCTCTCTCTCACTGTGACTACCTGTCTGTCTGTCTGTCTGTCACTGTGACTACCTGTCTGTCACTGTGACTACCTGTCTGTCACTGTGACTACCTGTCTGTCACTGTGACTACCTGTCTGTCTGTCTCTGTCACTGTGACTACCTGTCTGTCTCTCTGTCACTGTGACTACCTGTCTGTCTCTCTGTCACTGTGCCTACCTGTCTGTCTGTCTGTCTCTCTGTCACTGTGACTACCTGTCTGTCTGTCTCTCTGTCACTGTGACTACCTGTCTGTCTGTCTCTCTGTCACTGTGACTACCTGTCGGTCTGTCACTGTGACTACCTGTCTGTCTGTCTGTCGGTCTGTCACTGTGACTACCTGTCTGTCTGTCTGTCTCTCTGTCACTGTGACTGTCTGTCTGTCTGTCTCTCTGTCACTGTGACTACCTGTCTGTCTCTCTGTCACTGTGACTACCTGTCTGTCTCTCTGTCACTGTGACTACCTGTCTGTCTGTCTCTCTGTCACTGTGACTACCTGTCGGTCTGTCTCTCTGTCACTGTGACTACCTGTCTGTCTGTCTGTCTGTCTCTGTCACTGTGACTACCTGTCTGTCTGTCTGTCTGTCACTGTCACTGTGACTACCTGTCTGTCTGTCTGTCTGTCACTGTGACTACCTGTCTCTCTGTCACTGTGACTACCTGTCTGTCTGTCTGTCTGTCTCTGTCACTGTGACTACCTGTCTGTCTGTCTCTCTGTCACTGTGACTACCTGTCTCTCTGTCACTGTGACTACCTGTCTGTCTGTCTCTGTCACTGTGACTACCTGTCTGTCTCTCTGTCACTGTGACTACCTGTCTGTCTGTCTGTCTCTCTGTCACTGTGACTACCTGTCTGTCTGTCTCTCTGTCACTGCGACTACCTGTCTGTCTGTCTCTCTGTCACTGTGACTACCTGTCTCTCTGTCACTGTGACTACCTGTCTGTCTGTCTCTGTCACTGTGACTACCTGTCTGTCTCTCTGTCACTGTGACTACCTGTCTGTCTGTCTCTCTGTCACTGTGACTACCTGTCTGTCTGTCTCTCTGTCACTGTGACTACCTGTCTGTCTGTCTCTGTCACTGTGACTACCTGTCTCTCTGTCACTGTGACTACCTGTCTGTCTGTCTCTGTCACTGTGACTACCTGTCTGTCTGTCTGTCTCTCTGTCACTGTGACTACCTGTCTGTCTCTCTGCAGGCAGCTCTTCAGGAGTTGGAGGAGTTGAAGCAGATCGTTCCCAAAGAGTCTCTGGTTTACTTCCTCATAGGAAAGGTAACAAACATTAGCTGATCCACTGTGACCTTTGACCTTTAACCCTTCATGTGTAGTGATTCAGTCATTTACAAAGGACTGACTCTGGAACAGTTATAAACTTCATTCACTCAGTATATACTTATATAAACTAGTTTTCCATCTCAGTGGTTCTGTCTCAGCAGGAAACTGCAGACCTTCATTTGCTGTTTCTTTAAGAAATCAGTTGACAGAAGAGTCGTGACAGCAGCAACAACACAAACCAACACGAGTCAGAGAAAGTTGAACTGAAATAAAGTTAAAAGATGAAGAGAGTTTAAAGCCACTGGAAAGGTAATTTGGGATCTAATGTGCATATAGTAAACACATAAAAAATATGAGAACGTAGCCTTTGACAGAGCTACGTAGTTCTTTAGAAAGTCTCTCTCCATTCCCTTGTTACTGGGTTGCAGTTAGGCGGGAATAAGCAAAGGTATTAATTACGTAATAAATACCAGCCCAATCATATTCAGGAGAAAGATGATTGATGTGGCTCTCTGGCCAAGCTGACCTCACACTTCCTATCATCTCCCCCATGAGAAAACAGTTCACAGCACTTTTCTTTGCTTTTAGCTCGATGGAGAATTCAAATTAGCCTGACATGGTTTGAAAGTTACTGTGTTAAGCTAACTAGCAGACTGGGGTACACCACCCAAATCTGTATTAATCACACAGTGGATAAGTAGCTCAAAAGTGTAGCACAGCAAAGCTAATGCTAACCGTTTCATGTAAGTGAATGGAGAATGCTAAAACCATTAGCGCCAATACTCCAGGAAGTATAGCTAAATAAAAACACAGATTCAAGTGGTCCAACCTAGTTTGCTAGTTAGTCGATTATTCAGTTTTCTAACCAAGTAGGGTCCATTTGATAGATTTGGTAGTTTATTCCATGTCAGCAAAACGTTTTATTGAATGAATGGAAAATAAAATGATACTTGAGCTGAAAGTAGCTGTCAATCAAAGGTGATCTGGACACGCCCCCACAATCCTGAGAAATGGTTTGAGCAGCCAAATGAGCTGTTTTTGAGATAAATTTTCTAATAGTTATAAATGTTTCTTTTCATTTAGATTTTTGTGGATGCTTAATAAGACACTCAACTTTGATCATATATGCATTTTTACTATTTCAAGCCACATTTCCAGAGGTTTTAAGATTTCTTTGTCATTTCTCAGTACTCGCATACATTGAAATGAAGTGATCCTCTGCATTTGACCCATCCTGTAGGCACAGACTGGGAGCAGAGCACCCCTAACATACATGTAACCCTAACATACATGTAACCCTAACATACATGTTAACCCTAACATACATGTCTCTGATGGTGGGAGGAAACCAGAAATCATGTGAACTTTGTGAACATTAGCATAGAAACAGCTCTGAGACACCTGACTGCATCAGAGACATGAGAGGGTTAACAGACTGATGAGGTCAGCTGACTGCAGGTGTTTCATGTCCATCTCTCTCAGGTGTATAAGAAGCTGGGTCAGACTCACCTGGCTCTGATGAACTTCAGCTGGGCGATGGATCTGGATCCTAAAGGAGCAAACAACCAGATCAAAGAAGCCATTGATAAGAGATACCTGCCAGAGGATGAAGGTACACACTGTGACATCACTCAGTGCGTTTACGTGCACTTCAGTAACCAGGTTACAGTCGGCTTTCTCCAGTCAGCTGATTTCTCTGACATGTAAACATGTAACCTCTCTGTCTCTCCCCCCGTCTGTCTCTCAGCAGCGGTGGAGGTGGACGACAGTCAGGACAGCAGTATTATGACGGACGCTGACGACACGCAGCTCCACACGGCTGAGAGTGATGACGTTCTTTAACCCCACCCCTTATCTAACCCGCCCCCTGCTCGAGCCAAGCCCGCCCTGTTCTGGTTGGCTGGAGGAGTACTGTTGCTAGGCAACATTCTGACAGACAGATCTTCAGTTGAGCTCCGCCCCCCAGCCCTCCTCCCTGTTCCCTGATTGGCTGAAACAGACTGCTGCTGCCCTGAAGCCCGCCCCTTTCCTCCTCTTCCTTGTATGTCGTCGAGCTCGTCCTCTGACATCACAGCTGTTTTTTATGTTCTTTTTATCATCGTTATGGAAATAAATCAATAAAAACATGTAAACCCCGCCCCCTCCTGTCTGTCTACCTCCTGTTCATTGACAGCCAATCAGCTGCCCCCCTTACAGCAGTTCTGCACTGATTGGACCAGGTGGTCGCTCTCCGGTTCAAAGTCATCACATGATCTGATTTTAACCTCAGTACATCAATAATTTATAAGTTGTAAGTCATTATTAGTGCCGTCTGATAGGCCTGTCAAGATAACTACTTTTGTTGGATGATATATTGTCCCAGAAATAATTGTGATAAATGATATTATAATTTTAAGACCATTTTATGCCATTGATATAATGATAATGTCAAAGAGCAATGACCTTTTAATTCTTAAGAATATTCAGTCATTGGAATTGGAAGGTGAAAAAAATCTTTTCCCAGAGCCGCGAGGTTTGTCGGGATCGCCTACACGCAGCTCCCACCTCCGACATCACGGAAACATGGAAGTGGCCGGGCAGTAATGGTTGTGGCTTTCAGTGGGTTTGGGAGGGGGTAGCAGCTTAACCTTGAGCCACTTACCCACTGGGGCAACTTGGGGGAGGGAATCGGAGGGTGGGCGCTACGCTTCCATACAAACATTGACCTGCCATCATGGTGGTTCAGCTTGCGCATTCCCCGCTCAGGACATGCACAGCGAGGAATGGTGGCGACTACTTAATTAGCCAGTGTGAGATTAATAGCCTATTAGCTGCTAATGCGGGGGGGGTGGGTGTCTACCTGTAATGTGGAGGCTGAGGAAGAGTTCATGCCTCACGTGCTACCTTCCCTTTTTTCAAATTTTTACAGCGGGAGCAAAAACTAGATTCATCAAAATTTCTTCTCTGGCTTCATGTTGGCGACATTCTTATGTAAACAAACGCTTTAAACATTTCGAGGTCCGCAAAAATGATCAAGGTCATGTCCATCTATCATACAGTAAGTTAATATATGGACATAATGTTGATAATTACGTTATCGTACACTAAGTTATCGTGACAGGCCTACTGTCTGAGCACCTTTGACCTGTGACATCACACACTTAGCCAATAGGAACACAACAGATGAACTTGTTTTAAAGTTAAATCATAGCTAACATACACTCTGATCAATTAGATCAATATTTATTTATCAGCCTCATCAGAGCTATGACATCACATCTTGTTGCCATGGTGATGAATGTTTAATTTTGTTGTAGAAGAAAAGCCGAAGGTTTCTGACCGTTTCTTTTCTTGAACACGTTTCACACAAATAATCATTAATTAACTTCTCTGATATGAGCCGTTGTCATGGCAACATGTTCTGTTTCTGTAAACAAACTAACAAATTAAAGCTGCAAGCAGCAGTGATCAGGCCCTCGCATCTTTGTACACGCTTTAAGCATGTCGATGTCTTCAGGCCTGGACTCTTATTGGATGTTAAGTTAAATATCACTTCCTGTGTCCACTATGTGGCGCTAGAGAACACACACTAATGATACGTCATGTTGCTGTATAGTGTGACCACAACATGTAAATTTGATGATGTTTGTCATGTTTGGGCAGTATCCAGTTCGTATCACCCGCTGATTAAAAACCTCATTGTCGGGTTGGAGGGAGCTGCCGATTCCAAGTAATGAATTTATATAGTTGCCGCTATACCGTTTCCCACCACAAGGTGGCTGCAGTGCACGTTACATGTTTACAACAGAATACTGAAACAATAACAACACATACAACATAAACAACAAAACATACAACAATAACAACATCTATTAAAGACAAATACAAAACTTGAGTGTAAATACAGCGGGTGGCCGACGGTAAATAAAAAACAGAGGATATGATGTTAATTCTCAGGCTTCTGTCAACCAAACAGAATGAAATTAACGAATTGACTTTGGGCTACAATGCAGTACAAATAATTTCAATTAAAAGCACAGCCTATAGCATCCAGTAGGCTTATCAAATAATAACACAATAACAATAAATAACAATGTATCCTACAGATCACAACATTAGGCTATTCTTCAAGCCTATTCCAGGTTTTTTGCCAGAAAACGAGCATATTTACTTTTTCCTGCTTGAGGGGGGCACGTAACGGACTGACAGCTTTGCCTGCGGGGCTGAACTCCCACTCTGATGGTGAGCTGGTGCCACACACGCCCAAGTACTTTGGACCACCCTCGACATCAGTGGAACGCAGCTGGCTCCATTTGATTTCCACCAGAGAAGAAACCACAGGCTCGTGACAGTAGGCAGTCATCTCTGATTCTGAGTCTGACGGGAGCTGAGAGACTGCCCCAAAAATGTGTTTGTTTTTTCGGGGGTTCAGGTGGCGCATCTATCTCCTCTTCTTCCACCTCCACTGATGGCTATTGGACCTGCTGCTGCATGTTCTGCTTCCCTCTCCAGTCTCACCATCTCTGCCTCTAACTGTGTCTTTGTCTCCGCCAAAGCGATGTCATCACTCTCATATCCTCCACAGTACTGAGAGTCAAGAGAGGTGCTTTTGCGCATCAACTCACGCACCGCATCACTTTCGTATTTGGCCTCCAGCTTGGCAAGAATTCCAGCTTTTATGGACTTAACTGGTTAACTGGACGTCCTGGTTTGACACAGCCAACACATCGTCCGTCGGGGAGGAGAGAGGAGCTGGTCACTTTGTTTTCTCCAGACAAAGGAGAAGCTGGCTTCTAAATAATTGTTTTTGTCAGGTTATTTATTTGAATAAATTACGTTGTTTACAAAAAGTTTTGTCATCACATTCACAGCATCTTCAACCACACAGACAGTGGTGCTGGACAAACACTCGTGTTTATTATAAATATGCACACATTGCACAACAGAATTTTTTATGAGGGTAAAGAGACAGACACCGTTGCTATTTTTAAATACCTCAGGATACCATGTTATTGCCCAACCCTAGTTTGTCATATAAGGCTGACTTCCTGTTGTCAGTAGGTGGCGCTATGACTATGACTCAATATTAACATGTAGATGTGTTCAGGCCTGGACTCTTATCAAACATGAGGAATTTGGGGCAGATTGGACAATGTGAGGTCGAGATACAACAACTTCCTTTTTCATGTTTTGGGTAAAATCAACCAGCACGCCACGCCAAGGGTGTTCCATGAAAACTTAAAAGTTTCACAATTTAGCATTAAAGGTTTAGATGTGATCTACCAAATTTGAAGTCGCTTTGGTTAAATCTCAAGGAGGAGTTTGCAAAAAAAAAATCCACAGTAAATTAAAAATGGCCAACTTCCTGTTGGACTTCCTGTGTCCGCTATGTGGCATGGAGAACACCCACTGATTATACATCATGTTGCTGTATATCACCTTATCTGTGAATGGCACAAAAATTGCTGTTGTATTTAGGGAATGGCTCCAAGAGGCTTTTTTGTGAGTCTGGACATGATACTTCGTACACCTACGTCAAATTTAAAGGTGGGGGCTTTGACTTTGAAATTTTTTAGGGGGCACCCTCGAGCCATTTTGCCGCACTCAAACCCAAGACCCATATCAGATATCAAGTTACGCCACTTCTGAGCATCTCTAGCACCTAAAAAATGCTAAAAGTAATTAGGGGGCGCTATAGAGCCAACAAGCCACGCTGAAACCTCAAATGTGTTTTTAAAATGAAAATTGACGCATGATATCCAAAATTTGAAATAATATGTTTTATGGCCAGAATGATGAGAGCAATGAACCCACCGAACTTAATGAACATCGAAGACACTGAATGCCCCTGTGTTTGGGGCTCTATGGAGCCTGCTGGCCACACCGGAGCTCAGTCACCACAGAACTCTGCAATTTTCACCAGTTCTGACGTTTGTGCCAATTTTAATGAGTTTTCAAGCATCCAAAGCCTCTCAAAAATGCCATGGCAACAGAATAATAATAATAATGATCTCTAAAAAAAACAATAGGTTCCTTCATGCTTGTTTGGTTTTAAGATTTTTTTTTATTGATTGATTAGTTTCTTCAGCACTAATTCATCAATAAATCCATAAATGATGACATCACAGTTAAACTGTTTCCTCGGCTCCTCTTATAAGAAGGTTTTTATTGTGAAACAGCTTTCTGTTTTACCAGGTGTCTGCAGGTTTTTGATACCACAAACAGCAGAAGACGAAAACAACAGAACTGAGTTCATGTTCTGACAGATTTGGTTCTTCACACTGAACCAGATTTAATAAAACAGCTGTAACTTGTTCAGGTTGATTTCCTGCAGTCAACAGTATGATCTGTGAGCTGCTTTGACACATTAAATACTTCATGAATTACTTTCAGAACAAAAACATAAAGGAAACATTCTTCTTCTGGTGGTTTTCTGTTATTTATTCCCTGTTCTTAAGTAGGATGTTAAACGTTCAGAAAGAGTTCAGAAACTTGAGGTGAACATATGTAGAAAAGCTGCCTGCAAGTCAAAAGTCAGGGCTTCAGCCTGATCTGAACTCTTCATTTGCAACGTTTTTCCAACGAGATGATGTCAGCTCGTGGTTGCTAAGGTGTTTCCATGTGTTGTTCACGTTGTCCACTCTCATATCTCAGATCTGATTCAGCTCCAACATGTACGGATGGATTTGAGAAGTTGACATTTGGAGTTTACTGAAGAAACTAACAGTAATGAAAGCAGTAAAACCACTTCAGCAGCAGGTGAAACAAACCAAACCTTCATTGTCTCCTGCTTCACTAAACAGACTCTGATGGTGAAAACAGGAAGTGACATAAACATGTTAAAACAACCCATTGACCCCTTTTCATTTACTTCAGTGAGTGTTTCCATGCACACCAGCAGGGGTCCGATCCAGAAAGCAGGTTCAACAAACTCATTATCAAGCCATTATCAATGGAGCTCCGATACTACGAGTCACCATGGCAACAGGTAAATAAAAGGCAGAGCCTCCATTTGAATCCAGTGGACGTAGAGATATTAATGTATGTGTATGTGGACGCTGCACATTTATCTTTAAAAAAAACAGCCTGAGTCAGAGCGGGAAAAGTGTCAAAGTTTTATTCAGTGTTGTCCATTAATCATCATTTACCAGACTTACATTTCCTTAATGATGATAAAGTGGAATCTGACTGTATCAGGCTGCAGCTACTTTACATGTGAAATATATTTGTTCAGCTTTAATCTGACGGGGACAAAACACAGGAGGCAGCAACTGAAGATGAAAATATAGTTAAAGATTTAAAACATAGATCAAAGACACAGAGACGTGACTGTAAGCTCACAGTCTGATCCACTAATAATGTGTTTGCTGATTTGTTCTTGAAAAGGCGTCGAAGTTAAAATACAGCAGATTTTAAATGTTCAGACATATTTGTATCTCAGCTCAACAGCATTCAGTGATGCTGTCTGATCCTGCTCACTCACAAATATTAACATATAATCTCCAATATTATAGGAACGACGCTCCATCAGTGTGACCAGTTACATCATGAGTGACAGATAATTATTCATTGATCCTACGTGTCTGAAGCTTTTTACATTTAAACTGAGACGACACATTATGTGTAATAAAGATTTGAGGTGAGGAGCTGCTCTAACAGACAGACAGAGTCACAGTGTTATAACAGAAGGACATGCAGAGGTTTGATTCTGAGCTCAGGCTTAAGAAAGAAATGACTGATGTGCATAAAAGCTTTAGAAAGTCCTGAGTAACAAACTAACATCCAAGCAGGATTTAGACTGTGACAGACAGTAAATCTCCACTAATGAATGTGCTTCATTACGAGCTTTGATACGGACTGAATGAATGAGGACATGAAACTCTGTAAGAGGGAGGAGACACAGAGAAACTCAGGGTTTGAGCGGGTTAGCTTCACAGAGTCAGTTACCATGGTAACTGACCCAGAGATTAAGTTACCATGGTAACTGACCCAGAGTTTAAATTACTGTGGTAACTGACCCAGAGATTAACCCTAACCCTAACAGGACTTCAGTAACTTCTGCTCATCTCATATTTAATTGCAGATGTATTGATTTCATATTTCGTGATAAGATATTTGATCATCTTCAATATAAACATGAATGTTTACTTTCTGTTTATAAGAACAACAAATAAACACAAACAAAAGGAAAACTGATCATCTAGATGATTCATGTGTAATCTGTGAATTAAGCACTTTTACTCAATTACTGTACTGAAGTACAACTCTGAAGTACTTATACTTGAGTATTTCCATGTTCTGATGTGTAATCCTTCTACTACACTTCATGTACTTCACAGCTGTGGAGACTGTTTACTGTGCAGATTCAGGTTAATAACACAAAACATAATCAACAAATACACAATGACAAATTATAGATAAAAATATTTTATTGATCCACAGAGGAAAACAGCTTCACCTTCAACTGATGAACACATGAATGCATCAATAATCATCTGATAAAATAATAATTATTAAGTGGGCCATCGTGCATAATGAGTACTTTTACTTTTTAGTGCTTTGATTAGATTTTGCTGCTCATACTTTTGTTCTTTTACCGAAATAAAATGTCGAATACACAATGTTAACACTTGTTAAAGTAATGGGACTAACCAAGTATATTTACTCAAGTACTGTAATTAAGTACAATCTTGAGGTACTTTACTTGAGTATTTCCATTGTACTTTCTACTCCACTACATTTATTTGACAGCTTTAGTAAATCACTCTGCATTATTAATGATTAAACCAGCTGTTCCCAAACTTTTAGGCTTGTGGCTCCTTAAACATCATCAGTGTGTGTTTGTTTCTCTTTGTCATGTTTCAGATGTCTCTGAGTTCTACCAAAGACACTATATGTACATGTATGTACATGTATGTACATACATGTATGTACATGTATGTACATGTATGAAGTTACTTTATTCTGAAGGACAAACACACAAATGTCAACAGAAAGTGATTTTATTTTGAAGAATTGTTTGCTCTATGACATCAGCGCTGTGCGGGGATGCAGCGGGTTACCATGGTAACAGCAGCTTATTCTCCCAGCATGCAGCAGCAGAGCGCCGCCCCTCTCAGTGCGGCAGCAGGTGGAAGTGCAGCAGGGTGGAGCAGCAGACAGACGCACCGCAGCCAGGAGGTAAGACTGTCTCTCTCTGTCTGTCTGTACCTGTCTGTCTGTACCTGTCTGTCTGTACCTGTCTGTATGTACCTTCACCGTCCACCTGTCTATCTGTCTGTGTGTCCTCTGCTCTTCTCTCTGTGCGTCTTGTGCGTCTCTTTCTGGGCCATGTGTCTCTGCCGCTCAGCTGTCTGAAGGTTTGGACGCGACAGCGGCAGAAGCGGCAGCGTTTGTTCCGCTGCCACCGCTCGGTGTACCGCATGCCGCCCCGCGCCGCGCCGGTGCCGCCTGTCTGCCTGCGGGCTAACTTAGCTTCACAGTCAATGGGAGAACGTGGACGTGTGCGCGTGCTTGTGTGTGAGAGCGGATGATTGACATGTGGAAGAGAAGTCTAATTAATATTTGATGCTGCATCATCATGGCTGCGCTGAAAGCCTCTATTCTGCCTACTGAGCATGCTCAGAGACTTCTCCAGTACTCCTTTCCTCTCCTCGTCTACCATTCCCCCATACCCCCCCACTTCTCTCCCCTCTCCTCTGCTCCCATCACCTCTCTCCTCCTTTCCTCTCCCCCTCTCTTCTCTCCTTTCCTCCTCTCCTCTCCTCCCCTCTCTCTCCTCTCTTCTACTCTCTTCTCTCCTCCCCTCTCCTCCCATACCCCCCCCTCCTCCCCTCCCCTCTCCTCCCGTACCCTCCCCCCCCCCTCCCCCCCCCTCCCCTCCCGCTCCTTTCCCCTCCTCTCTTCTCTCCTCCCCTCCTCTCCCCTTCTCTTCTCTCCTCCCCCTCCTCCTCTCCTCTCCTCTCCTCCCCTCCTCTCTTCTCTCCTCCCCAATCCTCCTCTCCTTTCCTCTCCTCTTGCTCCTTTCACCCCCCTCTTCTCTCCTCCCCTTTCCTCCTCTCCTCTTCTCCCCTCTCTCCTCCTCTCCTCTCCCCCTCCCTTCTCTCCTTCCCCCTCCTCTCTGAGCTTTAAAAGCATTATCACACATTTGCACTTGGTAGATACATGGAGGGTGAAACATCCACAATCTAGACAATATACATGGGTGAGGGTCAGAAATAACAGGGTGACGGCAGGCAGATAGACAGGATTTACATCTCCCAAACTCTTAACTCCAGACTGATTCATAGCAGCATAAGTCCAGTTGGCTTTACTGACCACCATTTTGTCAGCATAGACGTGGTCAGTTCGCCAGGTGTAAGGATTAAGTCCTGCTGGTCTTTTAATAATAAGCTGCAGCTGCTTTTTTGCGAGAGTTTTAGGCACTTTTGGCAGTGTTGGAGAACAAAAAAGGGGAATTTTGTTTCTTTGAAGCAGTGGTGGGAGGTTGGCAAGGCACAGATCAGGGTTTTCTGTCAGCAGTATACCTCCCACTCCACGGCCAAGATCAACATGGCAGTTCAGGACCTCGAAGCCAGTATAATGAGTATTGAGGAAGGGTCACAAAGAGACCCTGATCCCAACATGGGTCCTCTGCTGCAGGAGAAGAGGTTGGAGCTAAGCTCTTTGATGAAGGAGAGAGTGAAGGGAGCCCTCATCAGGTCTCGCTTCATTCAGCTAAAAGACATGGATGCCCCGAGCTCATTCTTCTTCAATCTGGAGAGATCAGTGGTGCAAAGGAAGCAGATGACATGCCTCAAGCTTCCAGGAGGAAGAGTAACAACGAACCCTGGCGAGATGAGAAAACATGCAGTGGACTTCTACACTGATCTCTTTGGGGAAGAACAATGCAGCATGGACTGTCGTGAGGAGCTTCTGGAAGGGCTCCCTCAGCTCAGCTTGGAGGAGAAAGCTGCATTGGTCTGCAAACTGGCTCTGGAGGAGTTGACAGTTCCTGTAAACCAGTTGGCATCAGGGAGGGCACCTGGGATCGATGGCCTCTCTTTCTTAAGCAGTTCTGGGATGTACTAGGAGCGGACTTGCATTCTGTCTTGCTGGAGTGTTACAGAGCAGGCTCTCTTCTGGTTTCCTGTCAGCGAGCGGTGCTTTCCTTGCTGCCTAAGAAAGGAGACTTGGCGCTACTCAAAAACTGGAGGCCAGTCGCCCTCCTCTGTACGGACTACAAAGTGCTTTCCAGAGCCTTGTCTAATAGGCTAAAAAACATCCTGGGAATGGTTGTACATGCAGACCAAACGTATTGTGTACCTGACAGAACAATCTCGGACAATATTTTTCTTATTAGAGATATCATTGATGTTTGCACATCTCATAAGAATGTTAATTTTGGTATTGTGTGTCTGGACCAAGAAAAAGCTTTTGATAGGGTGGATCACTCTTATTTATTTTCTGCACTGAGGGCGTTCGGGATTGGTGATGGTTTTCTGGCTTGGATTGGTTTACTGTATAGTGGTGCGCAGTGTATAATAAAGACGGGGGCAGGGCTGAGTCGGCCGACCCCTGTGCAGCGAGGGATAAGGCAGGGTTGTCCTATTTCAGGTCAACTTTACAGCCTAGCTATTGAGCCTTTGCTGTGCAGGTTGAGAGATCAGCTCAGCGGTCTTTCACTGCCAGGGTCCTCCAATCTTGATCATCCCTCTTACTTTGTTTCAGCCTATGCTGATGATGTCAGTATTTTTGTCACAAGTCAGGGGGATGTTCAATGTATGCAGGATACCCTGACCCTGTTTGAAAGGGCCACGTCTGCACAGGTGAACTGGGTAAAAAGTGAAGCCTTGTTGGTAGGGGAGTGGAGGGATCAGGTGGTGCCCAGCCTGCCTGGAGGGCTTGAGTGGGGGAAGGAGGGTCTGAAAGTGCTGGGGTGTATTTGCGCACTCAGGGTTTCCAGGCAAAGAACTGGGAGGGGGTTAAGGAGAAGGTGTGTGCTCAGTTGTCTAAATGGAAATGGTTGCTTCCCCAGTTGTCATATAGGGGAAGAGTTCTGGTTGCCAATAACTTGGTTGCTTCGGCTCTTTGGCATAAGTTCAAGGTTTTGACACCACCAAGAAGCCTGGTCAAAGATATCCAAAGAGCCATCGTGGACTTCTTCTGGTCTGGCAAGCATTGGGTCCAGGCAGCAGCCAGGACCCAATGCTTGCCTGCCCCCTTCAGCCACATCTACCTGTGGCTGAAGGGGGCAGGCGCTGATCGATATCCAGTCTAAGATTGCTGATTTTCGGCTTCAGACCGCACAAAAGCTGCTGTATGACTCCGGCCCAGGCTGGCTCGCTACGGCTCGACTGTTGCTGAGAAGAGCTGGGCGCCTGGGCTATGACAAACAACTTTTTCTTACACAGCCTGAAGATGTGGACCAAGGTGAACTGACACCTTTCTACAGCTCTGTACTGCAGGCTTGGCAGATGCTCAAGTTTTCACGTGTCATGGATGAGACTCTGTCAGCACTGTTTGGGCTATTAGGAAGGTGGTTTCAGGGGTTTGGGGAGTCTTTTTCTTTTCCTTTGTTTATCTTTGGTCCAAAATATTGTGCAAGAAAAAAGCGGGTACACACAACAATGAACTTTCTAGCTGGTTCTGCCAATCTGGCTGACACGTAAGAACAAGGCTCAGGGTGCTGGTTGTGGGGAGCCGGTACTGACTCTGAAGGGCTTGCTAAAAGCCAGACTGAGGGTGGAATATGCATATTACAAGATGACGGACAATGTTTTGGCATTCAATGAGATATGGGCTGTTGGGGGGGTTTTATGTTCTGTGGGGGAGGATGGGGAGTTGATCTTAAATTTGTGATCAGAAAATAAGATTCAAGGCTTGACAGATTTCTGTTGTTTTGTAAATCCTGCAGTTGTTCAATAAAGGGATTTGAATACCAAAACCTCTCTCCTCTCTCCTACCCTCTCTCCTCTTTCCTTTCCTCCTCTCCTCCTCTCTCCTTCCCCCTCCTCCCCTTTAGGAGTGATGATGGATGGAGACTCCGCCCCCCTCAGAGAAGGCCCCGCCCCTGACGCACAGAGGATGATGGGAGGTGAGTTTCAGCAGAAAATGTTAGAATTTTTGTTTCAAACATGACACTGAAAACTGTGTGTGTGTGTGTGTGTGTGTGTCCTCCTCCTCCTCTCTTCTCCTCCCTTCCTCCTCTTCCTCTTCTCTTCCTCCTCCTCTGTCATATTTCTTTTTGTTAAAAGTTTTGTACATTTTCATTTCTCATGCTGAAAGTGACACAGACTTGTTGTTTCTTATTATTTATTAATATTGTTGTTTCTTATTATATATTATTATTATTGTTATTGATTATTAATATTGTTATTTCATGATCAGACGTCAGTTTCACACAAACATGAAAACATGAACATTCATGAGTTCATGTTTCCTCTTCTGTGGTTCAAACAGAGAAAGCAGCTGTGAAGGAACCTGCTGAAGAGACTGTGAAGGTAAATCAATCAGTTTCTGATCAGCAGGAGGTATTGATCATGTCGGGTAACGGTCTGACTAACTGATTCTCAGTCAAATGTTGCTGAATTCTGATTGTTTCATAGAAGTTTGTGACATCATCACTGTGAGACGAGCAGAGAATGAAAACACTGAATAATTAACCTGACCTTTATTCACCTGAGACAGCAAAGATAGTCTGTGCAGACAGACGTCTCACTCTGCAGGCTCAGTGTGTTCACACTAAAACAGACTAATAAAGTTTTATTCAGATGTGACTGAATCACTGCAGAGATTAAATCTGTTTACAGTGTTTAACATGACATAATAAGTCTTCATAAATCATAAACAATGACACTTATTAATAATAATAATAGTTTGTGTGTTTCAGGCCTCCAGAACAGCAGGAGGTGCCAGAGCTGGCAAGATGATCTCTGCCAAGAGTTCAGGTACAACCTCCATCTGTTACACCAGTAATACCATTTTAACCAGTCTGACCCACTTGACATGTATGTCCACCTGACTGTCTGTCTGTCAGAGTCTGTAGACGGAGTCAGTAGTCCAGGAAGTCGTTCACCTGCGAGCCGCTCATCCACTCCGAACAGAGAAGTGAAGAAGGTCAGAACATCTGCTGATGGTTTGACTGGTGTTAATGGTATAACTGGTGTTAATGGTATAACTGGTGTTAATGGTATAACTGGTGTTAATGGTATAACTGGTGTTAACGGTATGACTGGTGTCACAGGTGGCGGTGGTTCGAACTCCTCCCAGGTCTCCTGGCTCTGCTCGTGGACGGACGCCCCCCCTCCCCTCCCACCCAATGCCCGACCTCAGCAATGTGAGGTCAAAGGTCGGATCCACAGAGAACCTCAAACACACACCTGGAGGGGGCAAGGTAACACACACACTCACACACACACACACACTCACACGCACACACACATACATACACGCACACACACACAAACACACGCACACACACACACACTCGCACACGCACACACACACACTCACACACGCACACACACGCACACACACTCACACACACACAAACATACAAAGTAAATAAATGAAACAAAGTGAAACAGCACCGCCTGCCCGCCTGCCTGTCTATCTGTCTGTCTGCCTGCCTGTCTATCTGCCTGCCTGCCTGCCCGCCTGCTCTGTCTATCTGTCTGTCTGCCTGCCTGTCTGTCTGTCTGCCTGTCTGTCTGCCTGTCTGTCTGTCTGTCTGTCTGCCTGCCTGCCTGTCTGTCTGTCTGCCTGCCTGTCTGCCTGTCTGCCTGTCTATCTGTCTGTCTGCCTGTCTGTCTGTCTGTCTGTCTGCCTGCCTGCCTGCCTGTCTGTCTGTCTGCCTGCCTGTCTGTCTGTCTGTCTGCCTGTCTATTTGTCTGTCTGTCTGCCTGCCTGCCTGTCTGCCTGTCTGCCTGTCTGTCTGCCTGCCTGTCTGCCTCTCTGTCTGTCAGCCTGCCTGTCTGTCTACCTGTCTGTCTGTCTGTCTGTCTGCCTGCCTGCCTGCCTGTCTGTCTGCCTCTCTGTCTGTCGGCCTGCCTGTCTGTCTGTCTGCCTATCTGTCTGTCTGCCTGCCTGCCTGCCTGTCTGCCTGCCTGTCTGCCTGCCTGCCTCTCTGTCTGCCTGTCTGTCTGTCTGCCTATCTGTCTGTCTGCCTGCCTGCCTGTCTGTCTGCCTGTCTGCCTGTCTGCCTGTCTGCCTGTCTGCCTGTCTGTGTGCCTGTCTGTGTGCCTGTCTGCCTCTCTGTCTGCCTGTCTGTCTGTCTACCTGTCTATTTGGCTGTCTGTCTGTCTACCTGCCTGTCTGTCTGTCTGTCTGCCTGTCTGTCTGTCTGCCTGCCTGCCTGTCTACCTGTCTATTTGTCTGTCTGTCTGTCTGCCTGTCTGTCTGCCTGCCTGCCTGTCTACCTGTCTATTTGTCTGTCTGTCTGTCTGCCTGCCTGCCTGTCTGCCTGTCTGTCTGTCTACCTGTCTATTTGTCTGTCTGTCTGTCTGCCTGCCTGTCTGCCTGTCTGTCTGTCTACCTGTCTATTTGTCTGTCTGTCTGTCTACCTGCCTGTCTGCCTGTCTACCTGTCTGTCTGTCTGTCTGTCTGCAGGTTCAGATTGTAAATAAGAAGTTGGATCTCACTAATGTGACGTCAAAGTGCGGCTCCAAAGACAACATCCACCACAAACCAGGTAACGCACACACACACTTTTACTGCTGATTTCTTTGTAATTTTCTTTTGTGCTTTTTTGTGTGTGTTTAGTTTAAAATTCCCTCTTTGTGTTTTCTTCAGTAGCACAAACTGAAACAGAACTGTCTCATATTAACAAGAAACATCTTCCATCCCAAACACTTTAAGAACAGAAGAAACAGTTACAGACACCAAAAAACTCTTTGCATGTAATCATTTGCAGTTTTTTATGACATTAGACATGAAACATGTGAACCATTGTTTAACCCTTTGTACTCTGTTCCTCTGTGATGTGCAGGTGGAGGGAAGGTGGAGATTAAATCAGAGAAGGTGGATTTTAAAGCCGTTCAGTCTAAAGTCAGTTCTCTGGAGAACATCACTCACATGCCGGGAGGAGGGAAGAAGAAGGTACATGCTGACAACGTGCTGACAACGTGCTTACAACATGCTGACAACATGCTGACAACACTCTAACGTGCTGACAACATGCTGACAACGTGCTGACAACGTGCTTACAACATGCTGACAACATGCTGACAACGTGCTGACAACGTGCTGACAACACTAACATGCTGACAACGTGCTGACAACATGCTTACAACATGCTGACAACATGCTGACAACATGCTGACAACACTAACATGCTGACAACGTGCTGACAACATGCTTACAACGTGCTGACAACATGCTGACAACGTGCTGACAACGTGCTGACAACATGCTGATAACATGCTGATAACATGCTGACAACGTGCTGACAACATGCTGACAACATGCTGACAACGTGCTGACAACGTGCTGACAACATGCTGATAACATGCTGACAACGTGCTGACAACATGCTGATAACATGCTGACACCACTCTAACATGCTGACAACGTGCTGATAACATGCTGACAACATGCTGATAACATGCTGACACCACTCTAACATGCTGACAACGTGCTGATAACATGCTGACAACATGCTGATAACATGCTGACACCACTCTAACATGCTGACAACGTGCTGACAATGTGCTGACAACATGCTGACAACATGCTGATAACATGCTGACAACACTAACATGCTGACAACATGCTGACAACACTCTAACATGCTGACAACGTGCTGACAACATGCCGACAACACTCTAACATGCTGACAACACTCTAACATGCTGACAACATGCTGACAACATGCTGACAACGTGCTGACAACATGCTGACAACACTCTAACATGCTGACAACGTGCTGACAACACTCTAACATGCTGACAACGTGCTGACAACGTGCTGACAACATGCTGACAACACTCTAACATGCTGACAACGTGCTGACAACGTGCTGACAACATGCTGACAACACTCTAACATGCTGACAACGTGCTGACAACATGCTGACAACACTCTAACATGCTGACAACATGCTGACAACATACTGACAACATGCTGACAACACTCTAACATGCTGACAACATGCTGACAACATACTGACAACATGCTGACAACACTCTAACATGCTGACAACATGCTGACAACATACTGACAACATGCTGACAACACTCTAACATGCTGACATCCAGATCAGACTGATAATATCACAGAGTGTCACAGTGAGCCGGTGAGCAAAACAGCCACATGTGACTGATGTTGAACATGAGTTCAACTTTTATATTCTGTACATGTGCTTATGTTTATATATATTTTATACAATACATGTAACTTGTTTACATAAACACATGTTTAGATAAATGAAATATGTAAACATAGTTATACGTATCACACACTGTACAATGTAGTATTACTAGTACCATTTATACCTTTAACCCTTTCACTGCTGGGTTCAGGCTATAAAAACAAAACAAAACAAAAACAAAAGTTCCAAACATATCATACACAATGATGATCATACCTCAGTTTTATTCATGTTTACCACCTTATTTTTAAACATTTTTTTTAATTTGCAAAGATAACTACACATTTTTAATTCCTTCTCACAACTATTCCACAAGTTAACCCTTTGACAGATATATTCCCCTTAATTCATACTGGCTCTCTAATTTCAAACAGCTTTGTACATTATCTGTGCACTAGTTTTTCTAAATTTTTTAGAGAAATTCAGAGAAATTGCTCTATAATAGGAGAATAGATGTCTGTCTCCGCTTTTATAAATAGGAATGACTTTTGCTGTTTTCATTTTACTGGGAAATATACCAGTTTGGAAGGACTGATTGCAGATATGTGTATCAATTTCAGTCCAATCCGTGGACCTTTTATTCTTAAAGTTTTTAAAAATGTCAAGTATTTCCTTTTCATCAGCACCCCTAATAAAGATGGAGTAGGACTTTTTATGAACAATATCTTCATCTACACCATCCTTATTACTCGGACTCGCATTTACAAAATAATCATTAAGTTCATTGGCAATTTCTTTTGTTTTATTAATAATTGTATTGTTATCTTTTAACAAAGTAATTTGGATTGTCTGTTTTTCCAGTAGCCTTGTTATGCTGTTAAGCACTCTGCTGTTCCTTGAGTGTTAGTCCTATATTGCTCCAATAGTTTGTCATAATCCTCCTTCTTATTAGATCTCATAATACTTATTAATTTATTTATATATGTGTTATATTTGTTTTCTGCTTCTTTTGTTATATGTTTAAAATCTCCTATATAATACATTATCCCCTGGTAATCCATGACTTGTCCCCATATTTGTTCTTCGTTGTGAGTTTTCTTAACAGACAGTTTTTTTCATGTTGACAGAAAAGCCTCATTAGCTTTGTTAGGATCATCATTAGCATAAACCTCCTTCCAGTTTTGTTTCCTTTGGTCCACCTTGAGGGGCTTCTGGTGTTCTGTGTCAAATCAATTTACAAGTCTTAGACCTGTTTTCATTTTTTATCTTTCTGAAAAATTGCAAAAACAGGAAGGTGGTCATTTATGTCATTTATGAGTAGTCCTCCTACTGTTTTGCTTTCAGTTTTATTTGTGAATATGTTGTCTATCAATGTAGCAGTGTCTTAGTAGTTGTTATTCTACTTGGTTTTTGCTGTACACTGTATTAATAAAATTTGTTGTCCTTTTGTAGGTTTGTATTACTAATAAGTTCCATGTAACTATTTTATATATTTATTTATTATTAAGTATATGATTAATATAACTGTATGTATATATTGTAATTATTATACTATATGTTAAGTATAACTAGGGCTGTGCGATATGACGATATATATCATGTGACAATAGAAAAACATCTATTAAGCTCTATTGTTTATTTTGTTGGGTCACAAATCGCACTCTTTACGGCAATATTTTTCATCATTTGGAGTCTGTCCATCTTTTGTGCATATTACATTAATAAACTGCTCTTTTTGGCTTTTTACTTGCGAAGCCTTTATTGCACTTACAGTAATGTAATGAGTGTAGTTATCGTCAGCTCTCTGCTGCTCTGCACACACGGAGGGCTCAGCTTCGCCCTCGCTGACAAAGAGCAGAGAAGAAGAGAGAAGCAGCGACTCAGCGACCATAAATGACAGCAAAACGCAGTAGAGACTGTCTTTATTTATGTTATTTACCAAATTTATGTTCACTCGTTTAATTTCAGCTCAGTGTGAGAGTCTCTGCTGTGTTTTTCTGTCATTTATGGTCACGCTGCTCTCCTGCTCTCTGTGGTTTACTGTGGGCGGGGCTGAGTCCTCCGTGTGTGTGTGCTGCACACACAGGAACACACAATGAATTAAAATGTGTTATATCAGGATAGGTATCGTTATCAGGATAAGAAATTACCTATATCTTGATATGAGATTTTGGTCATATCGCCCAGCCATAAGTAGAACTATGTTTATATATTGTAATTATTATATGGTAAGTTAAGTAGAACTGTTTGTTTAATATAACTGTTTATATTGATCGTGTGTCGACAGATTGAAAGTCAGAAATTGACCTTCAGAGAGAATGCCAAAGCTCGAACTGACCACGGTGCTGAAATCATCGTCCAGTCTGACTCCTCCCCTCTTCGCCTTAGCAACACTTCCTCCCCCGGAAGCCTTAACGCTGCTGAAGCTCCGCCCCTCGACACCTTGGCCGACCAGGTAAGAGATTTACCTCTTCAGACCAACGCACCTAATTATCACATAATGTGTAATCAATCACACATTAAGAAACATTTCTTCCTCTTCCTGTCAGGTGTCTGCCTCCCTCGCCAAACAAGGCCTGTGATTGGACAAACCCTGTGCCTGCTGACCCCGCCCCTGTTACCAAGGAAACTACCTAATGAAAGAAAGAAACAAAAATCATCATTCTGCCTTTTATCTCATCACCTTCATCTAACGCCGCAGTCAGGCTTGGAGAGATTTTATGAAGTTATGAAGCAAAGTGAAAATATTTTAGATCTATGAAGCTGTTGGGTTTTAAAAGACTGCCACATGATTGGTTAGGACCAGCTTTGTTTCTGTGAAGCCATTAGCTAAGTTAGCTGAACATGCCATGTGATGTCTGCTACCAAAAGTCTGATAGTTACACAGAAAGATGAGCGCTCACTCTGAGGAAACTTTATATGAGCACTCAACAGTCACAAAAACCTGAAACTTAAAGAGCTGCTGTGGATAAAAATCAGATATCAAGACGTCAGTGGAGGAGCGACACATATGATACCTACAGTCAGAGGTTTCCTAACTGTGAGGTGCAGAGGGAGAAACATGAGGCGTCATAACTCAAACAGACATGAAACACATTGATATCATTCAGTGTGATTTACACTACCTGAGGATATCATTATCTCTGATGCCCATCACCAATAAACCTCCATAAATCCAGTTAGAAACCAGAGAAAAAAGGCTGCAAAACATTTTGAAGTTTTCTTCAGTATCTCAGTGATCAGTGATAGTTGTCTGTACATCATGTTACACTGCAGACAGCAGCTGCTAACAGCTGATTCACAGGACTTTTAATGGAAATGATTTGACTAAATGTGAACACATATAGTGTAAAAACATGTTTCAAATTGTAGCTCACAGCTGACTCACTGAATCCATGGCAACATTATACTTCCTGTTTACATCCCCAAAAGCATTATGGGAACTGAAAGTGTGATCATTGGCCATATTGAAGTAAGACAGGAACAGTGAATAACAACAGCAGACAAACAAAATCCATGAATATGAACTTTTTTCAATATTTTTATGACATCAGTAATGCTCAGAATCATATATTCCTGGAAGACCGATGCTTTTTCAGGTTCTGAATTGACTAAAAGGGAAATACTGACTTTATTTATATAATGATACATATCAATTGATATGGAAATGTTATTGTGAATAAAATATTAGCCCAGCTGTACTTCCAGGAGTCCTTGAGGAAAGTGTAGGGTCCTGGAGGTGAATCATCTCATCAGAGAATAAGCTAAGCCATGCTAACTGCTACCTAGCCTGAATTAGCCTGTTAGCTTCCTTCAAAAAATCCCTCCAATCACATAAAGTCTGTCTCTGTGTTTTCTGAACCCTAACGTGCTGTACACCCCTGTGATGACCCCTCCCCCATCATAAAAAAAATTACCCAGAATGCAGTTTGATCTCTGTCGGCTGTTAAAGTGCTTTGTACCAATAAAGTTTCTCTTGGATCCGACTGGTTTGTTGTTCAATGTTTGTTGTAAATAAAACAGCCAATGAGATCACTGCCTCCAGCAGATTTAAAACTGTGTTGAAGAGTGAACAGGGGGTGGACAAAATACCTGGAACACACTGCAGACAGACAGGTGAACTCCTGTCCATCATCTCTCAGCGAATAATTAACATTACACCTGCGATCTTGTGACATCACAGTGACATCACTAAAAGACCAATCAGCAGCAGTCAGCTGATCAGACAGGTAAACAAACAGAACAGTAAACATCCACCAGTTTACAGTCTGACTTCCTGTTTTTAACAACTTCCTGTCGTCGTTCACACAGTTTCCTGCGACGAGGAATTATTGATTTGAGCTTTAAGTGAAGTGATTCCCACCCAGCGTCCTCACAGAGTTCATGGAAACATCAGCTGTGACATATGAACACTGCACGGAAACAACAAGCCGGTAAAGATTGTTACAGTATTTTTTATATATTTTAACTGTTCAGGTCAGTTTGGGTTTTTATCTTTTTATCACTTAGTGTCAGAAACTGGACCTTTAACTGCTGTCATAAATATTTCTGTTTATTCATCACTTTTAGAAATCTAGTTTAACTATTAGATATATATTATTCACTCACGTTATTATACATCATTCATTCACATATAAATCATTCATTAAAATAAGGTAACTTTATTCTCTCACAAAGTAACAGAAATTTTGCTTTGACAAGGCTCAATTATACACATTTAAACACATGTAAAAACACATACAGTTAAAACTACAACTGACAAGAACAACATTAAACAGGTCAGAGTTTAGTGCCTATTTGAGTTTGTGAGGGGTCCTGCTTCATCAGAGGTGCAGTTCAGATAGGGGAGTTTGGGGTAAACCAATTATTTTGCTGTCCTGATTAGTTATGTGGGAGAGTTTTGTTTTGTGTTTAGTGGTGAGGATGAAATGTTGAAGGTGTGTCCTGTAAAGTAGGGTTAAAATGTCCTTGCTGACATTAAAAGTTCTGATTGATATAATGTTTGTAACTTGTCTTCAACCAACTGCATATTTCCAAAACCTTTATGTACCTGCATTTTTTCCAGAATATAGAAATCAGTTGGCACTGAGGAAACACTTCTTCTTCTTGTGTTTTACTTACTACAGACAGGAAGTGTTTCTGACAGGCTGCCACCTGCTGACCAGGAGCTACACAGCCTGAATGCAGCGTGATGCATTCACTGAAATCACCTCAATTCCCAGCTGTTTCCAAACTGATGAGTCAAACTGTGGTCAAGTGGTTTGGATATTGGAAAGAATGTGAAGCTCTGTGATTGGCTGTTTGTTAGTGAAATGCATCCTGGGAGTTGTAGTTGACTTCTCTAAAATATTTTCAAACATCTCATTTTGTTCTGATGATTCAACCAGCAGACAGAAACTGTCAACAAGACATTTATGTTTATTTATTGAATGTATTTATTGGATATTAATCAATAGTACATCAGTAGATACAGAAGGGTCACATCTAAATGTACAATTATCAGATTAACTCACTTCACTGTCAGCCAACACTGATTTATAGTGTCTGGTGGACAAAACAAGCGCTCTTCGTGTCACATTAAAATTATAAATCAGTTTTTAATTTGATGACGTTTTTATAAATTCAATATTTACAAAACTTTATCAAGATTTTCCAGCTAATAATGCCTTTAATTAATACACACACACACACACACACACACACACACACACACACACACACACACATACATACATATGTACGCACGGGCATACACACACAGTAATGATGACTTCAGGTAAAAGGAGGATGAGGAGCAGGTGGAGTTTCTTCCTGAGTGTTTCAAACTTAGCCACCAAACTGTGTTAACATCATTTATGTTTTTTTTTAATATGGGTCATGGCATTTAAAGGGGATCTATTATGCTTTTCCTTATTTTCAGTCATATATATAATGTTAGAGTTGTATGTTCATATTAAATGTGGCCAAAGGGTCAAATAATGAGGTAAATGTATGTAGCAGTAATCCCTGTTAGCAGAAAGCAGCAGCTTCAGGCTGCTCTGAACACTCATTTTCCATTTTTTTCTAATTTCAGGCTGGTGACAGATTTCTTTATATCTGCTCCATGCACAGCGCGCCAGTTGACCACTCCGCTCTGTTTTTCCATTGAGTGGGCTCATCAGGAGGCGGGCCTTAAAAACACAGGAGCTAAGACTGCCTGTTAGAGACAGAGGGTGAACTGAGGGGCTGCATAAAGGGCCAGTAGAAGATAAATAAGTTTTTAAATAAGAGTTTTTAAATGTGACTCATGAAAAGCTACTCTAGAGCTGGAAATTACCATAATAGGTCTCCTTTAATATATTCTAAAGTTTGTCATGAAGCCCCAGATTTAGTTCAAACCGTTAGAAACTTTACGTTTTTTATAATCTCCACATTTGTTTTAAGTGGTTCTAATCGGTTGTTATTGGTTTTAGCGCCTCCAGATGGTGAGTCGGTGTGAGTTTGTACTTTTGGGCACCAAAACAAAAACCATCAGTTTCTGGTGAGAAACCTGAACAGTGACAGAAGTGAGCAGAGGAACCCGAAGACAAATTCACATCTTCAGTGTGTTGGAGCGCCACCTGGTGGCCAATCAGCTTACTGACGTGTTGGTGTGTCTGTTGAGTTTAGGAGCTTCTCCTCCAGCTGCAGCAACACAGCTCTGGCACATATCTATCTATGTCTGTATCTATATCCATATCAATAAATCTATATATATCAGGACAGTCTTTTTGTGGATCAGCTGATCACTTCCTCCAAACAAACTGTTCATGTTTGAGTTCAGCTGGAGGTGAAGCTGTTAAAATGATTTCATTAATCAATATCTACTGTGTGTGTGTGTGTTAAACAGGAGAAAGCTGGTGATCAATATTATAATATAGACAGTTATAATACATCAACAGCTCACTTATCAATAAATAAATAAATGGATCTAACATGAACACAGTCCAGCTACCTGATGACATCAAGTCTGTGAGTCTGTGGAAGTGGCTGATTGGTCAGAACATGCCGAGGGGCGGGGCCAGAGAGACAACCAGAGTCCAGACAGACAAGTTGTTTCTGATTGGATCCACAAGTCTGCTTCCCGCACTGTGTTTGGCTGGTGTGATTAGCTGAGAGGGATTACATCACAGATGCCACTGATTTCAGGTGCTGCAGTGGAGACAGTCTATGTGTCAGAGGTCAGAGGTCAGAGGTCAGAGGTTGGAGGACTGTTTGATGCTGTGGAAGGACACGCGGCTCGGTGAGGTGGGCAGTGACGTGGCACGCACCGCCCGACTCCGGATGGAGTGACGGTCCTGCCAGCGAATCCAGCGCTTCCTGACTGCAGAACGCACCTGCACACAGACAGGTAACAGACAGACAGACAGACAGACAGACAGACAGACAGACAGACAGGTAACAGACAGACAGGTTAATACTCTAGATAACAGACAGACAGACAGGTAACAGACAGACAGGTTAATACTCTAGATAACAGACAGACAGGTAACAGACAGACAGACAGGTAACAGACAGACAGGTTAATACTCTAGATAACAGACAGACAGGTTAATACTCTAGATAACAGACAGACAGGTAACAGACAGACAGGTTAATACTCTAGATAACAGACAGACAGGTAACAGACAGACAGGTTAATACTCTAGATAACAGACAGACAGACAGGTAACAGACAGACAGACAGACAGACAGGTAACAGACAGACAGGTTAATACTCTAGATAACAGACAGACAGACAGGTAACAGACAGACAGGTTAATACTCTAGATAACAGACAGACAGGTAACAGACAGACAGACAGACAGACAGGTAACAGACAGACAGGTTAATACTCTAGATAACAGACAGACAGGTAACAGACAGACAGACAGACAGACAGGTAACAGACAGACAGGTTAATACTCTAGATAACAGACAGACAGGTAACAGACAGACAGGTTAATACTCTAGATAACAGACAGACAGGTAACAGACAGACAGGTTAATACTCTAGATAACAGACAGACAGGTAACAGACAGACAGACAGACAGGTAACAGACAGACAGGTAAATACTCTAGATAGACAAACAGACAGGTAACAGACAGACAGGTAAATACTCTAGATAACAGACAGACAGACAGGTAACAGACAGGTTGATACTGTATATGTACACTAAAGTGCTGGTTTAAACGGGGGCCACAGTAGAACCCTGTGGAACACCACAGATAGAAAGATATGTTAAGTTAAGTTAAGTTAAGTTAAGTTAAGTTAAGTTAAGTTAAGTTAAGTTAAGTTAAGTTAAGTTAAGTTGTTATTGCCCCTCAGGGGGAGATTCAGATATATTCAGATTCAGGTGTTGCAGCAGCAAAAAGACAGTATGTACAGATAAGTAGAAATAAGGTAGGAAAACAAAATGATGCAGTGCAGTAAAGTCTCTCAACAAAGTGACGCAGTGGTGAGATTAGCATGGTTTAATATTCTAGACACCATATGAATTGTAGTATGACCAAGGGTCACATGTGAAATATTCTATTACATCTATTTACATCTATTTATTCTATTACATCTATGTATATATATATATATATATATATATATATATATATATATATATATATATATATACACAATACAATACGTTCATACTATTAATCTGAACAACAACACCATGGGGCTCATTACAGAACTCTGTGGAACACCACAGAATAAATTACCTCACTGTTGAGAAAACAGTAGAACACTGACACAAAGAAACCCTGTAGAGACAGAAAGAGGGTTAGGGTTAGCAGCTAAGAGTGCTAACAGGCTGCTTACAAAGCTAACAGGTGAGGGCAGCTATTGTCCTGTCATTAGCTTAGCATAGCCTCAGTTTAGAGTTTAATAATGTCGTCTGGAACAATGATATGGGCTGTAAACCCTGCTAGACGTCATTGTGTCTGAGGTTAAAGGTCAAATCCTACAAGGTGTAAACTGCTGTAAACTGGTGCTAAGCTAACGCTAACTTATGCTGTGTCCCTGACATCTGTTGAGTCAAAACAAAGTGAAATAATGTGAGTAGATGAACCTGGAAGGACTCCAATATGGAGTTAAAGTAGATGAAGACGATCTGAGCCACTTCGTCTTCTCCGCCAGGATTCACAAAAAACAGCATGTAGGTTATTCCCAACAGAGGCAGCAGCACCAGAGTGGCCTTCACCGCCTTCCTGCAGGGATACCACACAACATTTCATCAGAGAGCAACAGACAATACAGACAGTAGTCTGTGTTGCGGCTCTCACCTGTATTGGATGGTCTCTGAGGTTGTCGACGCCCTCAGTTTGGTCATCAGGATCCGAACGATGTTGAACAGGAAGACAAAGTTAATCTATAGAAGATGAGATGTTTAACTTGGTATGGTTTAAATCACTTCTTAAAAACAATTGAACACATTTTCATCATTTTCTGCCGTGTCCTCAGATCTCTATTGTCCTGTATGTTTAAATGAAATGGTAAATGGACCGCACTTATACAGAGCCTTTCTAGTCTTCGGACCACTCAAAGCGCTTTTACACTACAAGCCACATTCACCCATTCACACACACACACTCACACACCAAGCTATCATGCAGGGTGCTGGCACAGCCATCTGGAGCAATTTGGGGTTCAGTATCTTGCCCAAGGGCACTTCAACATGTGGACTGGCAGTGCGGCCAATCTTTCAATTAGTGGACGACCTGCTCTACCTCCTGGGCCACAGCCGCTATTGTTATTTAAACCTGTAAACCTGATGTTTATATGTAAAAGCTCAGAGATCAGAGGTAGAATTCATTCGAGATTCAAAAACACATCTTCAGAAGAGACAGAAAACAAAAGTATAAAAGTCTTGAAGCTCAGACAGTTTTTTGTTTTCAAAGGAATGAGAAGAAGAAAGAAAACTATGGGAACCATTTTTTCTTTCTCTGGATGTCACCCAGACTGTTGATCCTTCAACTCAATACAAACACAACAGATTCAGTCTAAAACTCACTGCAACAGCATCACGCATATTTATATCATATGAAAGTATGTGGACAGCCTTGGAACTTTGTCCTGGTTTGATCTTATCAGCACCAGGATCCAGTTCAGACCAGTCTAGTGCAGTTCAGACTATTTCAGACTGGTCTAGACCTATGGAATCAAATAATGTTCATTAATATTTTCATGCCAAGGTTCATGTGTAAAAAGTTTTATAGCTGTAGAAATATTTTGTGTATGTGTAATTAAAATTTGTGCAGGAATATTTTCAGCAGTGAGGTTTCACAAAGTCTGAGGACACACAAATTTCCTACCTGCGTGTGACACTGAAGTTACAACTACAAACTGCAAGTTACAAGTATGAATTTTGACCCAGTTTTTACAGCTGACTCTGATTGGTCAAACGTAGAGTCAATCTGTGCAATCAGAGGGCAGATGGTTCTGTTGCGTTCATCCCCCTGCAGGTCTTGAAAGATGGATGACGGTGGGGGCTCTCTCACGACCCAGGTGGGTTTAATTGTACTTGAGGATGCTGTCGATATTAATGGTAAACATTTAATGTGTTGTGTATTTAGCTGCAGTTAGTTTGCTGTTATTGTAACACAGTCGTCCAAATGCATATTTTCAAGTTAAGGAAGGCTGCTTTATGTACCCAGAATAGAACAGTAATGTGGCTTCCTGTTAGCAAATATCCACTAGTGTTACCAAAGTAGCAGCTTCAACGCTGGCAGGAACTTTTCCAGCTGAAGGCAAACAAAGAATGGGGATGTACCATAATCACACACAGTTAGACGAAATGTGAAAATAGTATCAGGCTCATATTGACTTACTTACTAAGTTAAAGTTAGCATTAGCTATTAGCTTAGGTAAGGTTGATGGTAACAGTAAGCCAGTAAATTTGCAGGAAGTTGATTATATTTTCTGTGCTGCGATTAGTTTGCATTTTAATCTTATTCTGTTTGTTGGCACAGGTGGAGCTGATGGGGAATTCATCCCTGTAGGTGCTTCTACGAGCTGACGGTCGGGTGGAAGTGTGAGCAGTGGACAGGAGCACAGCAGGGACTGTGGGAAACAGGCAGAGGGTGTGTTGGTCCTGGTGCTGAGGATCCTGCTCAGTGTGTTGGTCAGAAATGCAGGAAAATACTGACAGCTGTGGAGAAGAAATGCTACAGCCAATGACTAGAGAAAATTCCTACACTGCTGCGTATGGAGGCACACTTATTGCAGGAGGGAGTGACACCCAGGTAACAGCTGACCTGCCGGACACAGCGGAGGATAACTGACAGTATTTGCATGGCAGTGTGGAACTTTTGGTCCAGGTCACACTTGTCATCCCAAATAGCTGTTTTTGGAGAATCTGATATCCAGAGTGTCACAGAGAGCAGTTTCATCTGTATGAGGATGTAGCTTTCAATTCAGTTTTTCAATTGTAAACAGTTTGAGGTGCTTTTTACTGTAAATAGGTTACTTATGTACATTTTATTTGCTTGTAATATTTCTTGCTATTGTTTCTCTTACAATAAAGTGACTACACTGAATTGTTTATGAACAAATACATGTTTGTTACATCATTGTACCATAAACTATTTTTAATAGACCCTCACCCTCATTTAGACTAATGGCATGAACAAATCAATTAACAGTTAATCATGACATGCAGTCTTTAAGAAGCTAAACAAAATGAATTCTGACTTTTTACAGTTGTAAGAATTTATTTGGCTCTAGAATAAACATTTCATTCATTTAACCCTTCACATTCCAACACAAACTGAATAGGCAGGTTGAATGGTCACCATACAGCAGTAAAACACGTATTTTGAAAAGAAAAAACCTATTTAAAATAAATACAAAAAGCAACCATTTAAAGTTGTATTTCCCTTCCCAGGGCTCCCACATTTTGCACCCCCCCCCCCCTCTGTGAGCGTCTGCAGCAGCAGAGTCTCAGCACAGAGTAGCACAGTGAGACGTCTGTCCTCCCTCCTGCTCTCTGCTGTAAACACACGTAGCTGTTAGCAAGCAGCTGCTCTCATGTCTCTCTGGGTCTCGCTGCTTGTTTTCAGCAGAAACTCTCCCGCTCTCTGCCTGCTCAGCCTGCTCTCAGATGGCAGGCGGTTGCTCCGATAGCTGCAGCCTCACCGTCACACACACTCTCTCTCTCTCTAGACTGCACACTTGCTACGCATTTTCCTGCATTTCTGACCAACACACTGAGCAGGATCCTCAGCACCAGGACCAACACACCCTCTGCCTGTTTCCCACCGTCCCTGCTGTGCTCCTGTCCACTGCTCACACTTCCACCCGACCGTCAGCTCGTAGAAGCACCTACAGGGATGAATTCCCCATCAGCTCCACCTGTGCCAACAAACAGAATAAGATTAAAATGCAAACTAATCGCAGCACAGAAAATATAATCAACTTCCTGCAAATTTACTGGCTTACTGTTACCATCAACCTTACCTAAGCTAATAGCTAATGCTAACTTTAACTTAGTAAGCAAGTCAATATGAGCCTGATACTATTTTCACATTTCGTCTAACTGTGTGTGATTATGGTACATCCCCATTCTTTGTTTGCCTTCAGCTGGAAAAGTTCCTGCCAGCGTTGAAGCTGCTACTTTGGTAACACTAGTGGATATTTGCTAACAGGAAGCCACATTACTGTTCTATTCTGGGTACATAAAGCAGCCTTCCTTAACTTGAAAATATGCATTTGGACGACTGTGTTACAATAACAGCAAACTAACTGCAGCTAAATACACAACACATTAAATGTTTACCATTAATATCGACAGCATCCTCAAGTACAATTAAACCCACCTGGGTCGTGAGAGAGCCCCCACCGTCATCCATCTTTCAAGACCTGCAGGGGGATGAACGCAACAGAACCATCTGCCCTCTGATTGCACAGATTGACTCTACGTTTGACCAATCAGAGTCAGCTGTAAAAACTGGGTCAAAATTCATACTTGTAACTTGCAGTTTGTAGTTGTAACTTCAGTGTCACACGCAGGTAGGAAATTTGTGTGTCCTCAGACTTTGTGAAACCTCACTGCTGAAAATATTCCTGCACAAATTTTAATTACACATACACAAAATATTTCTACAGCTATAAAACTTTTTACACATTAACAAACCATTTCACAAGCTGAAAATATTAATGAAGATTATTTGATTCCATACAAAACCAGTTCAGACTGGTTCAGACCACTTCAGACCAGCTCAGACTGGTCTGAAGGAGGACCAGAGGTGTTCTTACCAGCAGGACCAGGATCATGGGACCCTGGTAGATGTAGTCTGTATAAACTCCAGCCCTCTTTCCAAACCAGCACCTAGCAATCAAAACAACCACCAATCAGATCTGGTCACAGGGTTAAACACTCTGATGTCACCTGTGTCCAATCACACGCCTCACACACGTGTCCACACATTTATTTGTCAAAGAAATAAATAATATTTGAAGCTGAATTAATCAAAATAAAAAGTCTAAATAAAAGCTGTGAAACTGTATTTTCCACCTCAGCGTGTTACCAGGTGTAACACCACAATCTACAGGTGCATTGTGGGTAATGTAGGTGGTTTTGATGAAGATTTAAATTCCTTTCAGTGATTATTCTTCTTAGTTTGTTTACATCCTGCTGTTGGTACTTCCTGTTGACACTAACCATGGACACACACAA
>CM076459.1:11008258-11030758 GCA_038419695.1 Scomberomorus guttatus
TATTCCCACAGAGCCCAGAAACCAGCAGCTGAGGGGAGACTGGTTGCTGTATCGACACGCTGTAATCAGTCGGCCATCTCTTCTCTAATATCATACAAACTGAATTGTGACGATGTGGCTCTGAAGCCACGACAAAAGAGAGGGGGACACAGGCTGTATGCATGAGTGCAAGGTGTGGTGTCAGGAAAAGATGCTGAATGGCTGAAAAACACAATAACAATGCGTGGGGAGGAAGAGAGCCTCTCAGACAGAAAGGCGGGCAGAGGCCCCAGGCCCAGATCAGCTCCCTGTCCTCCAGGTACCTGCTGCATTATAGAAACAAGATAAAAGCACAAGCCTGGGGACCGTCACAGGAGTCACCTCCACTGGCTTGAAAAATGCACGGTCAGTTGATGTAGGTTTTATTTTATTATAGCTTCCAGTCATCTGCTTGTAGATGTAAACCTGGATTATGATTGTAAGTCGTGTACCTCGATATTCATCAAACTATGTGATGTTCAGTGTTTTCTTTCCTTCTTTTAGTTTTGGTCATCACAACATTAAGCACGCTGCTGTTCTGGGTGCTATCTAGATGAATTAAAGGTATGGCAATTTCATGAAAAACATTGTTTTCTAAGGTATGCCTGATCACAGCCTAATACCATGTCTGTTGTTGAAGGACTGTCTTCAAGTGCAATATTGACTGTCACTATTTTTTCCAATATCATGAGTTTGGTTAGAGTGATGGCTTTTTGTTTTAAATTTGTTTTTCTTTCTTGTTTTCTTTGTTTTTTGTTTGTGGTAATTATTTAAATCAGGCAGTGTGCAGTCCTTGAGCCGTAGCTAATTATTCAGGAGCTATAGGCTCCATATAAATTCAGAGACTCCTTTTTGTCTGCTTATAGTATAACGTTGGTTGTGGTGTTAATTTGCATTCAACAGGTTTCTTCATCATCTTCATCATCAGTGATCAGTGATCGTATTGATGACTCACCAGGATGATGATCTCGGTGCACTGACTGTAGTTTCCACGAGGAGCCCAGCTGCCATTAGACTGACACTCTCTGTACACCTGGTCTAAACACACACATACACCCACACACACCCGCACACACACACACACACACACACACACACACAATAAAGGAATAAAGGTTGTTTTATTAAATCAATTTGTCTAATAACAAACTGAAAGAACTAAAAGTGAGAGATTTAGGAGAAAAGTTAAAGTCTGTTCTATATTAACATATATTTCAATAGTAATGTATATTTCAGTAACACTTTAATTTTCCTGGAAACTTCCTTTTTTTAATCTTTATTTATTCAGCAGAGTTTCTCTGAACGCCCTGATCACACTCACACAGTTATACATTCACACCTGGAAGCTGCCCAGTTCAACCACAGTCTGACCAGCTGCCACTGAGCAGATCCACTGGAGCAGTTGGGGTTAAGGGCCTTGCTCAGGGGCATCTCAGTGGTGATAATGAGGGAGGGGCAAGTGCTGCTTCTTCACCTACCCCACCCAGATTTATCCTGCTGGTCGGGGGATTGAACCAACGACCCTTCAGTCACAAGCTCTCTTCCCTAACTTTTATTTGTCTGAGCTATCAGTGTTTAATGTGTTAAAGTCTCTATAACATATATATCTACCCTCCACAGTCTGATCTGTAAGTGTGTAATGTGTTAAAGTCTCTATAACATATATTTCTACCCTCCACAGTCTGATCTGTAAGTGTGTAATGTGTTAAAGTCTCTATAACATATATTTCTACCCTCCACAGTCTGATCTGTAAGTGTGTAATGTGTTAAAGTCTCTATAACATATATTTCTACCCTCCACAGTCTGATCTGTCAGTGTGTAATGTGTTAAAGTCTCTATAACATATATTTCTACCCTCCACAATCTGATCTGTCAGTGTGTAATGTGTTAAAGTCTCTATAACATATATATCTACCCTCCACAGTCTGATCTGTCAGTGTGTAATGTGTTAAAGTCTCTATAACATATATTTCTACCCTCCACAGTCTGATCTGTAAGTGTGTAATGTGTTAAAGTCTCTATAACATATATATCTACCCTCCACAGTCTGATCTGTAAGTGTGTAATGTGTTAAAGTCTCTATAACATATATATCTATCCTCCACAGTCTGATCTGTCAGTGTGTAATGTGTTAAAGTCTCTATAACATATATTTCTATCCTCCACAGTCTGATCTGTCAGTGTGTAATGTGTTAAAGTCTCTATAACATATATTTCTACCCTCCACAGTCTGATCTGTCAGTGTGTAATGTGTTAAAGTCTCTATAACATATATTTCTACCCTCCACAGTCTGATCTGTCAGTGTGTAATGTGTTAAAGTCTCTATAACATATATTTCTACCCTCCACAGTCTGATCTGTCAGTGTGTAATGTGTTGGTCGTGGCTCATAGTGATGAACCTTTACGGAGCTTTATAGTGAGTTTTAGCTCATTGTTTATCTGTCCGGCTGCCACTTTACTGTTTTGGTTCACTCTCAGCGCTCTCATAGCGTCGCTTTCAGAGAAAAAGCTGTAAAAAGCCACTGTACACTACCTGCTCAGCACCAAACAGCAAACAGACACAGTTAGGTCCACTCAGTGGCTGTTCTGGAGCTTTTGATCAGATTCTGCAGGTATCATAGATCTGTAGATCTTTTCAAGAATGAAACATTTTTAAAAAAGATGTTAATATTGATATCAATCAATAAGAAGTGAAAGTGATGAGATTGTTCATGAAGATGAAAAACTCCGAAACTGATGACTGATGAATTAATATGTGAGCCATAAGCATCTACAGCGCTACCACGGCAACAGCAGGACTGTAACGTGGCCCCAACAGTGTCACTGCCCCCCCCATGATCAGTAAGTTCAGGCTCAGTTGCTCCGCCAGCTGATCAATACACACACACAATACTGACCCACAGATAGCTCATCCACTGACCACTCAGCGGCCAGAGATCTGAGTACATCAGAGGGAAGAGAGCGTAGGTATTTCTCTGTGATGATGATAATGATGATGAAGGAGGCAGAGTGAGACATGAGCTACAGCTGGTGTACAAGTGACTCACACACACACACACACACACACACACACTGTAATTTGTCCATTTGGCAGGAGAAACTCTCAGATCCTCCTCCGCTCAGCTGCTCGGTGTGTTTCTGTACATCAGTGAGACCACACAGTGCTAAGCTGTGATTGGCCATCACTTAACTGGCAGTAACTCAGGTCGTACATCGATCATGTGACCAGGTATGTTTTCATGTGGTCGGGGCTCAGATTTACCGACCACATTGTTACCAGTCAGGTGTTTTGTTTTGCTGTAACCAATCAGCAGTGACTGTCCCATTGACATAATTTTCAGTTGACGTGGAAGTTTCAGTAACAGTTGCTACAAGCAATGTGATCATTTAAAACACGTCCTGCAGACAGCTATATCCAGGTCATCCAGGTCATCCAAGTGCCTTTTCCTGTTGCTGTTATTCAATAAGTTTTGTTTCAACTTTACTGGCAATAATTTAATATAATGTTCAAATAAAAGGAGAAAAATATCACACATGGAAACAGTCCAACAAACAAGGACATAAAGTTAAAACATAAAGCAACAGCATAATAAAATATATAATTATTATTATTATTATCATTTAAAATGAGTAAATAAATACATAAAGTATTTTATTTTGTGTTTGTTTACTTGGATGACACAGCTTCATCCTTGTGCATTGTTCTCCTACAAGCTGCCCCCTGCGGAGGGTCTATGACATCTGTGACTGTGAACTGCTACCTGTCAAACTAGCCCTGCAGGAGTGCTTGTGGTCTGGACCGACCACAAGAACCTGGAATACATTCACATGGCCAAACGGCTGAATTCCTGCCAAGCCAGGTGGGTGTTGCTTGAAGAACATGAAACCAAATACCCTTTCCCGTCTGATCCAGACCAGCAACTCGCCTGCTGACACACAGTCATCCTTACTGTTGTTGACCGTTTTTCCTCTGCCCACACTAACCACTGCTAAAGAAGCTTCTGAACTGGTATTACAACATGTGTTCTGCCTCCACAGATATTGTCTTCTACCTTTGTAGGATCTAGATCCTGAGAATCACTAGCAGACAGACAGGTAGAGCGATAAGACAAGTACATACTGGTGGTGTTGTAGTGGATGCCATTGAACTGCTCAGGACAGGGTCTGGAGATCAGCTCTCCTGCTGCACTGCGAGGCCAACAGGTTCCTATACCGTCCACAGACAGGTCACAGTACAGTCCTGCAGACAGACGGACAGTTAGTGAGTTTGTGGAATTTATATTGTAAAATAATACATCTTTTAGATGCAGTAAACTTACTGACAGAGTACAGATTGTACAGATTTAAACATATTTTTATTTAGCAAAATCAACCCCCCCCTCCCACCCCCTCACCTGCTTCACAGTAAAACCCCTTTCAGTCAAAAGAAATCTGATAAAACTGAGGCATGAATCAAGGATGTGTTATTAGTAGTTGGTGTTATGTAGCTGGAAGGAGCTACAATCACACATGGTACTCTGATGTAAACCCTAATATTCTGGGGTGCTCCAAGGTACTCCAGGGTACGCCCGGGTAGTCCTGGGTAGTCCTGGGTGGTCTGGGGTACCTGAGAGTAGTTCTGGATTGTCAGGGTAGTCCAGGGGATTTTAAGGCTATTCCTGTGGGAGTAATAAGGGGTTACCCTGTGTAGCCAGGGTAATCATGGGCACTAAGGGGCACTCCTGTCCAGTTAGTACCAGCAGAGTCCTGGACACTCTGTAGTCTGTGAGAGTCCTAGGATTTTATAAGTACTCCTGTGAACTCAGGGTAGTTCTGGGTACTTAGGGATGCCACTCTAGTCTGGGAGAGTCCTAGGATTTTATAAGTACTCCTGTAAACTCAGGGTAGTTCTGGGTATTTAAGGAAACTCCTGTTTGGTTAGGGTATCCTAGGTACTTAGATGTACTTTTTTGCCAGGACAGCCCCAGGTACTTAGGGGTACTCCTGTGTAATCAGGGTAGTCCTGGGTACTTTGTGTAGTTCTAGGCTCCTGTGTACTTTAGCTTGTCCTGAATACTTATGCATACTCTTGTAGTCGGTGTATCCCTGGGTATGTAAGGTCGCTCCTTTGTACTCACTGTAGTTCTCAGCTCTTAAAGTTACTCCTGTGTATGCAGGGTAGTCTTGGGTACCTTAGGGTACTCCTGTGTATTTAAAGTAATCCTGAGTATTTAAGGCTCTGTGTACTTGGACATACTCATTTCCAGGATATTCCTAGCTACTTAGGGGTATTCCTTTGTTGTAAGTGTAGTTCTAGGCTTTTAAAGACACTCCTGGGTACTCCTTTGTAGTGGGTACTCCTATGTATTTAAGCTAATCCTGAGTACTTAAATGTACTCATGTGAAGTCAGGGTACTTCTAGGTACTAAGGGGCACTCCTCTGTTGTTGTGGTTATCCTGGGTACTTATGCATACTCCTGTGTAGTCAGGGTAGTCCTGGGTACACTGCCTTAGGAAGCAGGTAATTCACACCATCCTGAGGTAGTTTAGGTTAGTGCTGTTTGTTCAAGATAGTCCACTGTGGTCCAAGGTAGACCAGTACTCCAAAGTATTAAAGGTTAATCTTGGGTAGTTCAAGGTCAGTAGTCCAAGGAAAGCCAGAGGGATCCTTCATGTGTCCATCCAGTTTTAACCAAAACAACAGACAGTATGTGTCCCTCAGGAAGTGAAGACTGCAGAAAGCTTGACCTAGTTGTTTACTGATGATACTATTGTTTATGTTACAGATGTTAAAGGTTAAAGTTCAGTAAGCTGTACAAACCCGAGCTGTTACTGATGGTGAATGTCTGGTTTAGTAACGCCAACGTCCTCGCTGAGAGACAGACACGCAGAGAGACAGAAGAGATCAGTATGTTTTAATAGTTCATTAAAGTACATAGGAGGACAGGCAGGACCGTACCTGTCAGGTTGGCGGACAGCAGGATTAAAGTTTCGCAGGTTAACTCAGCTGGAAAAACTTGTCTAGTCAGCAACACACACAGACACAACACCTGAGAAAGAGACACAATAAGAACTTCATTTTCATTCATTTTCTTTGCAGAATTCTACCCGAGCTGTGAACAAGTGAAAACCTGTGAATGAATACGCGAGTAAAAGAATTAATATTCTGTGTTAGGATCCAGCATAATAATAATAATAGTAATAATAATAATAATACAGTTTATAATTTTTAGCACTTTTTAAAAACACAGTTACAAAGTTCTTTACAGCAAGAAAACAACAGGACACAAATAAAAACACAAAACAAAACTTAGTAAAAACACGATAAAATAATAATTTTAGGTCACAATTAAGTCAATAATGAAGTCACAAGCAATTTTGAAAATAAGATAAAACAGGATAAAATATTCTGCAACAAAATAAGAAGAGTCAAATAAACCAATAAAACATAAAACATTAATAAAAAGCTTTTAAGAAATGGATTGTACAGCCTCACGTCTTCATCAGGATGATGATATCTGAGTTACTGATGTCACAGAACTGTTTTCAGTTCATCTGATAAATTCTTGTTTTCTAGATTATTGCTGTTATATGAGAGTGTCAACATGACATGAAACATCACGTTTGCAGCTTTAATTCCTTTAAAACCTTATAAGGACCTGCTTATTATACACATCTGTTATTGTACTTGTATGTTGGCGTCTGAGTTTTCCTTCAGTGTCCCTTTTTATTTTTGAACACATTTTGTTAAGCGATGGTTTGATTGTAATCACCAGTTTAGTTTTTCCCTGTTTTCACTCAGTATGCTCACCAAGCAACTTTCTGTCTTCTATCAAGAAAGCAACTGAAAGTCAGCAACAGACAGACAGAGGCAGGTCTGAGGTCCAGACTGTTTCATAGCAACGTTTAATATCAGACGCCGTCTCCTCAGAAAAAACAGGACAAAAATATCAAAGTAATAAAAATGAAAATTAGATAATAAAGAACGACCTTAGAGGGAGTCTGTCTGTCTGTGTGTGTGAAGATGAAGTTATTGTGAATTATTTGTTGAGTCAGACTGCTGGTTGGCAGACGGTCGGTTCATCAAAGTGTAGTTTTAAAATCGGCCACATAACAGCCGCTCGTCCATCTGCAGCTGAAACACTTTAAATACATCAGTTAGTTTATATACAGCAGATATCATCATGATGTGTATGTCAGTGTGTGTCATCTGTTCAACAATAACTAATCCTCTCATTCACTCGTCCATTAATTCATCAATTAGATTCCTAATTGATGATTAATCAGCTGTTTAGTCTGAGATGATGTTAGTTAATTATTCACTAATTCACTGATTCATGATTCACTCAGCGTGACTTCAGTCTGTTTGGCATTCAACACACACACACACACTAAATACACACACACACATATTAATACACACACACTAAATACACATACACACATATTAATAGACACACACACACTATACACACATATTAATACACACACACACTATACACACACATATTAATACACACACACTAAATACACATACACATATTAATACACACACACACACTATACACACATATTAATACACACACACACTATACACACACATATTAATACACACACACTAAATACACATACACATATTAATACACACACACACTAAATACACACACATATTAATACACACACACACACACTAAATACACACACTCACACTCACACACACACACACTCACACTCACACACACACACTCACACTCACACACACTCACACACACACACACTCACACACACACACACACACACTCACACACACACACACACACACTCACACACACACACACACGCTCACACACACACACACACACACACACACTCACACACACACACACACACTCGCACACACACTCACACACACTCACACACACACACACTCACACACACACACGCTCACACTCACACATGCACACACTCACACACACACACACACTCACACACATACACACTCACACACACTCACACACACACTCACACACACTCACACTCACACACACACACACACTCACACTCACACACACTCACACACACACACTCACACTCACACACACACACACACTCCCACACACACACTCACACACACACACACACACACACACACACACACACACACTCACACACACTCACACACACACACTCACACACACTCACACACACACACACACACACTCACACTCACACACACACACACACTCACACACACTCACACACACACACTCACACACACTCACACACACACACTCACACTCACACACACACACACTCACACACACACACACACTCACACACACTCACACACACACACTCACACACACACACACACTGTTTAGAGGTTTAAGATTCAGTTTCTGGTTTCAGACTGAAGAAAACAACAGCGTCTCACTTCTAACCTTAAATCATGAACACATTTAGAAGAAAATTATACAGAATTATGTCTTCTGTCAACATAATAAACAAAAAACGAACAAAAATACAACAAAATATTATTGATTAACATATCCAGCAATTTGCAAAATGTTGATTCTGAATGCGTCAGTAAAATGTTTGTTGCTGTGTTTCGCAAAGATGCTGAGTTCTGTCATCACTGATTTCTCGCTCTCTCTGTGAGGAAAATAAACACAAACAAACTGCAGCAAACAGCTACTAGCAACGCGCACATTTACAGAGTGTGTGTGTGCGTGTGTGTGATCTGATTGGATAAGAGGTCCCAGGGTGTCGTCAGCCATATGGCAGAAACACATTCAGTGTGTAGAATAATGTTGAGGTTTGAATGGAAACCATCTAAACTGTATGAAGTGATATATCACACTGTAAATAATATATAGTGTAGTATTAATACATAAATATATAATGTGGTTAAACAGCAGTGATATAACCAGTGAATGAGTTCTGAAGTGGGGGGGGGACATCAGCTTTGGATCATGTAATAGGCTAGTGAACTTTAGCAGGGAGGAGTTACCTCACACCTCATATTCAGGCTCCACTCCTGACTACAGTGATTGTGTGTTTCATGTTAATTGTTTGCTTTGTGTCGTCCTGTGATTGGCTGTCGGGCTGTGGTGTTTCTTTCCTGTCCTGGCTGTGAGGAAACAAACAGTCAGCTGAAACAGAGCAGCTGTCCCACATTTTACTGGAGTCACGTTCCTCTGAAGTCCTTGAGGATCAGCTGACAGGACACTCAGAGGAACAGAGGACAGTGAAGGCAGCACAGCAGGTGCTCACAGAGCTGAGGTTACAACTAATAACCCATCATCAAACACAGTACAAATATTCCTTCACTTCACTGAAAAAAAGTACAAATTCTGCTGGTACTTCACAGAAAACACAGTGCAATTATACAAATACTGCTTCACTTCGCTCACTGTCCAGGTGAGAACGTTCTCTCCTCTCATTGGCCAGGTGAGAACGTTCTCTCCTCTCATTGGCCAGGTGAGAACGTTCTCTCCTCTCATTGGTCATGTGTGTCTGGGGCGGGACTATGTAAATAAACACATGAAGAAGGTGGTGAAGAAGCTATATATAACGTACTACACTGTGCTCGTCCAGGTCCGACCTCGATTCATAATAACTGTTAAATTCACTCATCAACATCCCAGCATGCAAAGCGCTCCTGGCTACGGGAGCCCTTTGGCTCAAACCGGCAGAGTTCGCCTGGTAGTCAGTCGGATCGAAGTCGGATCATGTTCCGCCACAGAGAACCACTCCAGAGCTCGTTTGTGGGTCTGTGTTGGTTAGTTTTGGTCTGAGTGTGAGTTCAGATCAGCAGCCAGAGTCTGATCCAGCCGGACTACAGAGCGCCGGTCTGAAAATGCTCTGACACGGTGTTGTGTCATTGCTATATTCACCCAGACTGGGTTACATTTTAACATGGTGATGTTTAGTGTGTATTTTGTGCTTTTTATGCAGTCATGTTACAAAATGAGCCACTGATGGCAACAAGTGTGATAATAACATGATAATAACATTATAATAACATTATAATAACATGATAATAACATGATAATAATGTCAGTGGTGCTGACTGTTCAGCAGCTTCTTGCCTGCAGGTGGCTGTTAGTGCTGTGAACAGAGACGCCTCGCAGCATTGACTCATCAACAAGACAAGAAGCAGCCGAGCAGAAACCATCACACAGAATATCTGTCATCTCTAAATCTGAGGACTCTGAATAAACAACATTAAATTATGTCAGAATATTCAGACTGAAAAAACTCAACAAAGTCTCACAAACAGCAACAGGTTTTATTCTCCTGCTACAACATAAAATATCCTCTTATTATAATATTATCTGTCTTCAGTTTAATGTCTTCATATCATAAAAACTACAAATTCAGCAAGAGATCAGTAATCAAGAGAGATCAGTAATCAATAATTACACCAGTTAATCTGACTGGTTCATTAGTTCACTTATTGTTACTTTAAAAAATGCATGTGTTTATATTATTGTAATATTTTTTAATTCTAAATTGTGATCTTGTTTTGTTAAGCACTTTGGAAGGCGCTATACAAATAAAGTTATTATTATTATTATTATTATTATTATTATTATTATTATTATTATTATTATTATTGTTGTTATTATTATTATTATGTCTGTTTTTTGTTTTTGTCTGTGTGTTTTTTAACAAAAACTCCCATATTCAAAATTAAAGGGAAACTTCTGTATTTTTCAACCTGGACCCTATTTTCCATCTTTGTGTGTCTCGGTGAGTAACAGGGACAGTTTTTGAAGTTGGTCCAGTACTGAGTGAGAGCGCTGCAGCCGGCGGCGGACAAACGGGTTGCAGTGTAATCCTTCGTCAGTGTTCCTGCCTCTGACGGGCTCAGACTGTTATTAGTGTCTGACAACATCATGGAAAGGACCACACAGAGAAATAAAACGTTTTTCTTTTGCTGGATGTGGTCTGTTTGTTATTGATAAAATTCTAACTATTAGAGACAAAATTCATCACCTCCTGCCCTCAACAGGCACTGATTCACCCTCAAACTCAGTCTGTCTTAGAAACAGCAGCAAAACCTGATATATATTTAGAATGTTTCTCTCCAATCGACCTTCCTGAACTAATTTCAATGATTTCGTCCTCTAAACCATCATCCTCTCTCTTAGACCCCATCCCAACTAGGCTGCTTAAGGAAGTCTTACCCTTAGTTAGCACATCTTTTCTAGATATGATCAATCTGTCTTTAGTAACAGGCTATGTACCACAGTCCTTTAAAGTAGCTGTAATTAAACCTCTTCTTAAGAAGCCTACTCTGGATTCAGGTGTTTTGACCAACTATAGACCTATATCTAACCTCCCCTTTCTCTCTAAGATCAGTTGTGTGACTTTCTACATAACAATAGTTTATTTGAGGATTTTCAGTCAGGTTTTAGAGCATCATAGCACAGAGACAGCACTGGTGAAAGTTATAAATGACCTCCTAACTGCATCAGACAAAGGACCTCTCTCTGTACTTGTCTTATTAGATCTTAGTGCTGCATTCGACACCATTGACCATCACATCCTGTTACAGAGACTGGAACATTTTATTAGTATTAAAGGAACTGCATTAAGCTGCTTTAAATCCTATTTATCAGATTTACTTCAGTTTGTACACGTTAACGATGAATCCTCCATCCACGCAAAAGTTAGACATGGAGTTCCACAAGGTTCTGTGCTTGGACCAATACTGTTCACCTTATATATGATTCCTTTAGGTAATATTATTGGGAAACACTCCAATAAATTTTCATTGTTATGCAGATGATACCTATATATATTTATCAATGAAGCCAGATGAAAACAATCAGTTAAACTCCAAGCATGTCTTAAGGACATAAAGACCTGGATGAGCTGCAATTTTCTGCTACTGAACTCAGACAAAACTGAAGTTATTGTGTTTGGCCCTAAACACCTTAGAAACACATTATCTAATGATATAGCTACTCTGGATGGCATTACCCTGGCCTCCAGCTCCACTGTAAGGAATCTGGGAGTTATCTTTGATCAGGATATGTCCTGTGGGGACTGTGGATGTCCTGCTTCCATTTCTGCTACTGTTATTATTGCTATTATTATTACAAGTCACATCTCTATTACTATTATTGTTGTTACTATTATTGTTGTTGTTGTTATTGTTGTTATTATCTGTGTCTCCCCCTCCCTCCTTCTTTCTCTGTAAACCCAACAGGCAGATGGCGCCCACCTAGAGCCGGTTCTGTTTGAGGTTTCTTCCTGTTAAAGGGGAGTTTTTCCTTGCTGCTGTCACCAAGTGCTGCTGATGGAGGAATGTTGGTCTCTGTAAATTAAAGAGTACAGTCTGACCTGCTCTGTGTGAAAAGTGCCCTGAGATAACTTCTGTTTGGCGCTATATAAATAAAATTGAATTGAAAATGCTATCTTACTACTGAAGTGGCTTGTGACACTCCTGCAGACATTTTGCCTTCCTCCTGTGATCTTATTGTAGATAGTTTCAACAGTAAACTGAGGTCAAGCTACCAACTGACTATTTACAATAAGGCAATCTAACAGGCAAGACAAGTTCACTTCTCAAAATTAATAACTGACAACTGGAATAACCCCAAGATCCTCTTCTCAACCATTGACCGTCTAATTAACCCTGTCTTCATGCAGTCTAGCAGTATGTCTATCAACTCCAAATGTGAAGATTTTGCAGTCCGCATCAGAAGTAAAATAGACACTATTAGATTGAATCTACCTCAATGTCAGTGTATAAATTTTAACACCCCAGAACCTTTGTTTTTAAATGAGGAAACACTGGAGAAATTTGTCCTGGTTGATGCTGAGATGCTTGGCAAAGTTACATCCCAATTAAAACCGGCAAACCTGCTTTTTAGATCCCATTCCCACATCCTTTTTAAAAACATTGTATAGCTTTTTAAATGAAGATTTGCTTAACATTGTAAATTATTCTCTTCAGGTGGGTGTCTTCCCTACTGCTCTTAAGACCACCATAGTTAAACCACTTCTGAAGAGAAGCAATTTGGATGCCTCCATACTTGATAACTACAGACCAGTATCCAATCTACCATTTTAAGTACAATTTCAGAGAAGCTTGTTTTTAACCAGTTAAATGATTTTATGAACTCTCACAATATTTTTAAAAAATACCAATCTGATTTTCGGAGCAATCATAGTACCGAGACAGTACTAGTTAAGATTGTAAACTCAGACTTGTAGACTGTAGACTTCAGGCCCAATATGGATATGAAAAAACTCTCCACTAGTATTACTGGACTTAAGTGCAGCCTTTGATACAGTAGACGACTCAACTCTTTTAGACAGACTTCATAGCCTGATTGGCCTCTCTGGTACTTTTTTTAACTGGTTTGAATGTTATCTTACCAATAGAGAATTTTTTGTAAACATTGATGAATGGTCATCTAAAAGCTATGAAATTAATTATGGTGTTCCTCAAGGTTCAATTTTAGGTCGTACTCTAATTTAATCTTTATATGCTACCACTTGGAAACATCATGAGGAGGCACGGCATCAATTTCCATAGCTATGCTGATGACACACAGCTTTACATCACTTTGTCTCCTGATGACCCAGGGCCAATTGATGCCCTTTTTAACTGTATTCAAGATATCAAATTATGGATGGCAGAGAATTTTTGATAGCTCAACCAGGACAAAACTGATGTCTTGGTCATTGGTACTGAAGCTCTGAGAGAGGAACTCAATGTGAAACTGCAAGCACAGGCATTAGAGCCCTGTCAAATGGTGAAAAATCTCAGTTTTGATTCTTACATTAGAAATATCGCTAGGATTGCATTTTATCATTTGAAAACCATTACCAGAGTGCGACCGTTCCTCTCTCAAGCCAATACAGAGACACTACTGCACACTTTTATTACCTGCAGGATTGACTACTGTAATGCTCTGCTCTCTGGTCTCCCTAAGAATATATCACAACTACAATTACTTCAGAACTCAGCTGCATGTGTGTTGATGAAGACCAGAAAGAGCACACATTACACCAGTTTTAAAGTCTCTTCACTGGCTACCTGTCTGCTTCAGAACTTTAAGATCCTTTTATTGGTTTATAAAGCTCTTAATGGTCTTAGTCCTGCCTATTTATCAGATTTGCTTTTGTCCTATGAAACTCCTAGAACCCTCAGGTCTTCTGGTAGTGGCCTTTTAATTATCCCTAAAGTCAGAACAAAAACCCACAGTGAGGCATCTTTTTATTACTCTGGTCCTCGTCTATGGAACAGCTTCCTGAAGACCTGAGAGCAGCAGAGAGTGTTGATATTTTATTATTTTATTGTGTGAAGCACTTTGTGGTACATTTAGTTTGTATTAAAGTGCTATACAAATAAAATCTGATTGATTGATTGATTGTTGTTGTTGGTAACTCTCAGCCAAACCATAAAAAATTGCATGTTGTTATTTTTTTGTATTTTTTGCAGCATTTTTTAAAGTAAATAAATGTGGAAAATGAAAGCTGATGTTTTTTGTATGACACACAGTTACATATGTAAGTTACATGTATGTTACATGTATGTAGCTTTGTTCTAATGGACTCAGAAACATGTTCTTCATCAGTCAGAACACGCGGGTGAATATCAGACATGTTTCATGTTTCTGCTCATGTTGCATCATGTGACCTGCTGACAGCTGATCTGACAAACAGCTGCTGTTCACAAGTGTCAGAGGGACACATCTGTCAGCCAATCACACACACGCACACACACACACACACACACACACACATACACACTCACATAGAGACAAACACACACACACACACACACTCACATAGACACACACAGACACACACACAGACACACAGACACACACAGACACACTCACACACACACACTCACATAGAGACAAACACACACAGACAAACTCACATAGAGACAAACACACACACACACACACACTCACATAGACACATAGAGACAAACACACACACAAAGACACACACACACACACAGACACACTCACATAGAGACAAACACACACACACACACACACACACACACAGACACACTCACATAGAGACAAACACACACACACACACACACACACAGACACACTCACATAGAGACAAACACACACACACACACACACACACTCACATAGAGACAAACACACACACAAAGACACACACACACACACAGACACACTCACATAGAGACAAACACACACACAAAGACACACACACACACACAGACACACTCACATAGAGACAAACACACACACACATACACACACACACAGACACACTCACATAGAGACAAAAACACACACACACACACACACAGACACACACACACACAGACACACTCACATAGAGACAAACACACACACACAGACACACACACACACAGACACACTCACATAGAGACAAACACACACACACACACACACACACACACAGACACACTCACATAGAGACAAACACGCACACACACACACACACACACACACAGACACACTCACATTGAGACAAACACACACACACACACACTCACATAGAGACAAACACACACACACACACACACACAGACACACTCACATTGAGACAAACACACACACACACACTCACATAGAGACAAACACACACACACACACACACACAGACACACTCACATTCAGACAAACACACACACACACACACTCACATAGAGACAAACACACGCGCACACACAAACATGTACACAGCTGTTTTAATCAGATAAACATCAATGACAGTTTGTGCATTTTTTATAGTAATGACAAAACAAACTAATTAAAACTTTAAACTTTCACACTTTCTTCAAATCAAACTTTGTTTTTGACACATTCATAGTGATCAATATTTATAATGATTGATGTTTAGTTTTAGATATTCTGTATGTGTTTCTTGTGTACTTTATAATTTACAGTTTCTTGTCTCATGTTTATGTTCAATTGTTCCGTTTTTATTTCACTCTGACGACCAATAAAGTTCTATTTTATTAAATTCTGGTAGTTTTCTTCCTTCCATCGAATCAGATTAGGTCTCGCAAATCAGACAGCACTGAAATATTACAGATTATTACTTTAAGTCTCTTTATTAATCATCAATAATCAACGTTTGGCACCTTGCTTCATCAGATTCGCTCTGTGCTTGATCGCCATCAGGTGTGTCTTTAAATAGTCAGGTGCTGATCAACAGAGGATCCAACAGGTTCACACACAGCATCTCATTTTCCAAATGCACTTAAAAAGTAAACAACAGTAAACATGGAGTTCGCTCTGTTTGTTTTTTAATGTAATCTGTTAATAAAATAGTGTAAATCCTATATCCTGGTGTGCACTGGAATACTTCTTTTGATTTACTGATTATTAATACATTATAGTGTGTTATAAACCATTTATTATTTATTTATAATTTTTATGTTAACAGTGTCACAGCTCAGATTTATTAGTCTTTTTAATATTTTTGTGGTGATAAATATTTAGATTAGTTCTCTGCTGGGCGGCTTTTAACAAAATGTAGAGAAGAAGAAGAAAAGGAGGTAGAGGAGGAAGAGAAGGAGGAAGAAGAGGAAGAGGAGGATTAAATGATGAATGTGTTGCATGTTTTCCTGCTGATGCTGCAGGTTGTTTCAGTCTGCCGCTGATGAATAATACTGCAGTAAACTAAATTATACTCTGCTGATAAAACACATGAAGGAAACATTTTAGAGAATTTTATGGAAAATATTTTTCACAAAATATGATTCTATTAAATCAGTATATTAAATAACAATATTATTATTATCATATTCTGCAGATTAACCTGCAGCTTTTATTAGGAAATAACAAACATTTACACCAAACAAAAGGTCCAATCATGATTCTTTTCTTTTCCTCTTTTTTCTTCAGTTTGATAAACATTTTTTTAATTTAATACAATTTTAAAATATTTATTTGAATTAGCTTTTTAAAACCAGTGTTTTTAATGTTTCCAGTGCTCATATGAGGTTCCTACAATAATCATTAAAATATTCCAGCAGCACAGACCACAGAATAAATTAATTGAGTGTTGTGTTTCAATTTAGTAAAAAACCTAATTAATAAATGTAAAAATATGTAAAAACATGAAATGTTAAAACATTGCTGTGGGATGGTGATGTAGGTGGTTGTTAGGGAGTTGGTCTTTGAATCTGATTGGCTGATTGACGACAGACAGGACCAGCCTGCTGCCTGAGGACTTCATTACCCAGAATCCCTCCTCTCTGCAGTGTGAGGATGGAGGGATTAAAAGATGACACAGAAACAGGAAGTGATGGATGAATCTCGTCTTCTCTTTTCATTATTCGTTCAGAATGTGTGTGTGTGCATGTGTGTGTGTGTGCACATGGGTGTGTGTGTGTGCATGTGTGTGTGCATGTGTGTGTGTGTGTGTGCACATGGGTGTGTGTGTGCATGTGTGTGCGTGCGCATGTGTGTGCATGTGTGTGTGTGTGTGCATGTGTGTGTGCACATGGGTGTGTGTGTGCATGTGTGTGTGTGCGCATGTGTGTGCACATGTGTGTGCGCATGTGTGTGCACGTGTGTGTGTGTGTGCGCATGTGTGTGTGTGCATGTGTGTGTGTGCATGTGTGTGTGTGCATATGTGTGTGCACATGTGTGTGCATGTGTGTTCTATATTTAGAATGATGTACGTTGGAGAAACGCCAGCTCCCTCCTCCATCTATCACCTCTCTGCAGCTGTTTCTGTTTCCTCCTACATATGTACAATTTTGTATTTCCATGTGATGCTACTTTATACTTCCACTCCACTACATTTCAGAGGGAAATATTGTACTTTCTACTCCACTACATTTATTTGACAGCTTTAGTTACTTTTCAGATGCAGATTTGACACAATGGATAATAAAACAAGCTTTTAAAATACAACACATTGTTAAAGATGAAACCAGTGGTTTCCAACCTTTTTGGCTTTTGACGTCTTACAAAAAGCAGTGTGTAGTCGGGGTCACATTTCAGATGTCTATGAGTTGTTAACAGCTCCACCAAATAGTGATTTTTCCCTCTAAACTTCTCACATGGTTTCATTTCAATAAATGTTCAAATGATCCAATATTTCAGCAAAAATCAAAGATTAGAGAAAAAGTCCAAAAAGTGAAAACAGATTTGTATATCAGAACTTTGTTTTTTCTTCTTTCCTCTCCCATTAATCATCTCACGACCCCTCAGATTTATCTGCTGACCCTTTGGAGGGGCCCCACCCCTAGGTTGGGAACCACTGGACTAAACTAGCTAACTGTATATAAAGTAGTTGAAACTAGCTCCACCTCCAGCAGCTACAACAGTAACATGCTGCTTACACACTGATGCTTCAGTATTAATAATCTAATGATGTCATATATAATAATATATCAGTCAGAGGGACCAAACCACTACTTTTACTGCAATACTTTAACTACATCAAGCTCATAATACTTATGTACTTTTACTGCAATACTTTAACTACATCAAGCTCATAATACTTATGTACTTTTACTGCAATACTTTAACTACATAAAGCTCATAATACTTATGTACTTTTACTGCAATACTTTAACTACATCAAGCTCATAATACTGATACTATAGGTTTTTCATGCAGGAATTTTACTTGTAATTGAGTGTTTTTAAGAAGTATTGCAGTAAAGTATTTGAGTACTTCTTCCACCGCTAATATACACACATATAAACAAACCAGCTGGAGTGTTTTTCACTATAATAAAGGCGTTTCACAGCTCAGCACTTTATTTGATTTCTTCTTTAACGAACATCTTTTATTTGAACTTTTGCAGCACTTTAATGTCTTCACGTTTTGTTTTTGTGTGACATAAAGATCTGAAGTGAAGTTAAAGTTTCCATCTGTTCTCTTTATGAGCCTCAGAGTCTCTTTATAGCTTCATGTCAGCACATTTTATTTTCACCAGAACTCTTTAAAAATGATGAAAGATTTAATGTGAATAATCACATTCAAGTTTTATGATGAATTATTAATATGTAGAGTTTATGATTGATTAGAAAATATAATTATACAAATGACCACAACGATCAGCTTTAACAGCCTCATTATCAATAAATGAGTTGATTTGAGAGAAAAACAAACTGTGATGCTCTGATCGCTGTAACTGCTGATGTGGAAGACTTCAGTCAGACTCATTCTGCCCATTAGAACCAGAGTTATTGATCAGTTGACTGACAGACTGATAGATCAATCGCTTCATGTGCAAACTTCACTGGAACACAGAATGCTCTGCTGAGACTGAAGATGGAGTTTAATCTGAGTTAAAATGAGTTAAAATCTGTTAAAATGTTCCAACTCTGCCTCCTAGAAATGACCTTCATATATGACTAAACTGCAACAGTAAATACATTGTTAGAAACGTAACGCAGCCGAATCATGTTTCCTCTCAACAGGATGAGAAAATGTTGTTAATTAACATATTTAAGTTGACGAAATGTTGATACTGAACATATGAGTGAAATGTTCAGAGACCACATACCTGGATGTTGTTTCCACCAAAATATCTGCTGTTGCAGTAAAATCTGTGATGTTGCAGTAAAATCTGTGATGTTGCAGTAAAATGTGTGATGTTGTAGTAAAATGTCAGCTGGTAGAAACTACAGCAGTATGAAAGTGTTCCTGGTTGTGTTCAGACTCTGGCAGCACTTGGTTAAGGTCAGACAAAGATCATGGTCTCTGTTTAATACAGAAAAAAGTCTCAACATGTTTATGAACACTGATACGACGTAGATGCCAACAGGCAGAGCACAGAGACAACACATAGTCCAGAGGTGTTGATAAAAGTTCTGGGTCTTTAGTCTTTTCTTAAAGATGGAGAGGGACTCTGCAGATCTAACAGAGTTTGGTAACTCGTTCCACCACCGGGGAACTACAGAAGAGAAGAGTCTGGCTAGCGACTTAGGGCCCTGCTGTGGTACCAGGTGCCTTTCATTGGCAGAGCGTAGTGAGTGTAGACCTGAATGAGGGAGTTTAGGAAGCTGTTTTAGTTGCTGTTTTGTAAGCGAATATCAGGGTTTTGAATTTGATGCAGCAGCAGCTGGGAGCCAGTGGAGGGATATGAACAGCAGGGTGACGTGCTGTTTTGGGCTGGTTGAAGACCAGACGCGCCGCTGCATTCTGGATCATCTTGAATTTCCTGTTTCAATCATATTTTTACTTTTTATATAAAGTAAATCTTAAAGACTAAATTATTATTATTAATCAATTAATCAGAAAATAAAAATAATGAATGTAATTTGAATTCATTTTGTTCTTTTTATTTTAGATGTAGAGGATGAGACTTTCTTCTGAAGTCTGAACCTGTTTTAGATAAACGATGAACGTTAGAGATCTTAAACAAGACTCATATTTATTCTCTATGTGATGTGATGTGATGTGGTGTATCTTTATGTTAATAAAAGAGATCTGTATCAGGTGTTCTTTATGTTAATGAGGGATCTGTATCAGGTGTTCTTTATGTTAATGAGGGATCTGTATCAGGTGTTCTTTATGTTAATGAGGGATCTGTATCAGGTGTTCTTTATGTTAATGAGGGATCTGTGTCAGGTGTTCTTTATGTTAATGAGGGATCTGTGTCAGGTGTTCTTTATGTTAATGAGGGATCTGTATCAGGTGTTCTTTATGTTAATGAGGGATCTGTATCAGGTGTTCTTTATGTTAATGAGGGATCTGTATCAGGTGTTCTTTATGTTAATGAGGGATCTGTGTCAGGTGTTCTTTATGTTAATGAGGGATCTGTGTCAGGTGTTCTTTATGTTAATGAGGGATCTGTATCAGGTGTTCTTTATGTTAATAAAAGAGATCTGTATCAGGTGTTCTTTATGTTAATGAGGGATCTGTATCAGGTGTTCTTTATGTTAATGAGGGATCTGTATCAGGTGTTCTTTATGTTAATGAGGGATCTGTGTCAGGTGTTCTTTATGTTAATGAGGGATCTGTATCAGGTGTTCTTTATGTTATTGAGGGATCTGTATCAGGTGTTCTTTATGTTAATGAGGGATCTGTGTCAGGTGTTCTTTATGTTAATGAGGGATCTGTATCAGGTGTTCTTTATGTTAATGAGGGATCTGTATCAGGTGTTCTTTATGTTAATAAAAGAGATCTGTATCAGCTGGTACAGGGATCTGTATAAAGAACACCTGATCTGTATCAGGTGTTCTTTATGTTAATGAGGGATCTGTATCAGGTGTTCTTTATGTTAATGAGGGATCTGTATCAGGCGTTCTTTATGTTAATGAGGGATCTGTATCAGGTGTTCTTCATGTTAATAAAAGTGATCTGTATCAGGTGTTCTTTATGTTAATGAGGGATCTGTGTCAGGTGTTCTTTATGTTAATGAGGGATCTGTATCAGGTGTTCTTTATGTTAATGAGGGATCTGTATCAGGTGTTCTTTATGTTAATAAAAGAGATCTGTATCAGCTGGTACAGGGATCTGTATAAAGAACACCTGATCTGTATCAGGTGTTCTTTATGTTAATGAGGGATCTGTATCAGGTGTTCTTTATGTTAATGAGGGATCTGTATCAGGCGTTCTTTATGTTAATGAGGGATCTGTATCAGGTGTTCTTCATGTTAATAAAAGTGATCTGTATCAGGTGTTCTTTATGTTAATGAGGGATCTGTGTCAGGTGTTCTTTATGTTAATGAGGGATCTGTGTCAGGTGTTCTTTATGTTAATGAGAGATCTGTGTCAGGTCATCATCACTCACGATGACTGAACACGTCCCACAAACTCTTTAAAAACTCTCTACAAACTCTCTTAAAACTATTTAAAAACTCTCTACAAACTCTTAACAAACTCTCTACAAACTCTTTACAAACTCTTAACAAACTCTCTACAAACTCTTTACAAACTCTCTACAAACTTAACAAACTCTCTATAAACTCTTAACAAACTCTATAAACTCTTAACAAACTCTCTACAAACTCTTTACAAACTCTCTATAAACTCTTAAACTCTCTACAAACTCTTTACAAACTCTCTACAAACTTTTAACAAACTCTCTATAAACTTTTAACAAACTCTCTATAAACTCTTAACAAACTCTCTACAAACTCTTTACAAACTCTCTACAAACTCTTGACAAACTCTTTACAAACTCTTTACAATCTCTTTACAATCTCTTTACAAACTCTCTACAAACTCTCTGCAAACTCTTTACAATCTCTTTACAATCTCTTTACAAACTCTCTACAAACTCTCTGCAAACTCTTTACAAACTTTACAAACTCTCTACAAATTCTCTGCATACTCTTTACAAACTTTACAAACTCTCTACAAACTCTTTACAATCTTTTTACAAACTCTTTACAAACTCTAAAAACTCTACAAACTCTCGACAAACTCTTTATAAACTCTCTACAATCTCTTTACAATCTCTTGACAAACTCTCTACAAACTCTCTGCAAACTCTTTACAAACTTTACAAACTCTCTACAAACTCTTGACAAACTCTCTACAAA
>CM076459.1:11035758-11053258 GCA_038419695.1 Scomberomorus guttatus
CTTGGGCTAACATTAGCTAACTAACACAGCAGATAACTTATTGTTATCAAGTAACACTAAACTTACCGAAATATTGCGCCAATAGTCCAACTCATTGCGAGTCCCGAAACCGGAGAGTGAACTGCCAATCACAGCTGTCAATCAACACCCACACAGCAGACATCAAAGCTACTATAACTTTTCACATCTTATTAACAGAGCAATAATTTCCAAACTGACCACCAACACACTTATCAGAGGGCCTGAATTTAGAGATTGAGACCAAAATGATTTGTTGAAAAAATGTACTGACTTAGTATTTCATTAGAGAAGTTAAGGCTTTTTGAATGGGAGTCTTTTGCAGCCAGAAGCTAGCAGCCGTTAGTGATATTGCACTGTGAGGGACTTCAGCATTGGCTTCAATTTCAAGCCGTGGTTGTTGCCACTTGGTATACACATGGTAATACACAGAGACGTTTGGGGGACAGCGTGTCTCCAGTAAATACACAGAGACATTCGGGGGACAGCATGTCTCCAGTAAATACACAGAGACATTCGGGGGACAGCGTGTCTCCAGTAAATACACAGAGACATTCGGGGGACAACCTCCATTATTTATGGAGGTTTATTGACATCAGAGATTATGAGGGTCAGTCACACTAAATGATATTAATGTGTTTCACGTCTGTGTGTTCACATCTGACTGAGTTATGACGAGTTTTCTATCACCATGGTTACAAAGCTGGACACTAAAAGAAAACATCCCATAATACTCATGACAGTGACATGAAAACGTTCTCTGCTGACACTCAGTAAAGTTTTTATTCTGCAGCTGTCAACCCACATACTGAAACACATCCTGCACTGCATTCTGGGTAAACTGGAAAATATTACATACTGACTGTTTTTACCTGCTGACCAGGTGACCTCATGTGCCACCTTCCTGTGTGTGTGTGTGTGTGTGTGTGTGTGTGTAGATTGTATTGTGATTATGCAGCACATCAAACCACATTGATTTAGATCAACTTACATCTATACAGAGGACACACACACACACATGTGTGTACTTAGATCACTTTTGGGGACATTACATAGACTTACATTAATTTCCTGGAGACTAACCCTAACCTTAACCACTGACCCAAAAATCTGTTTTTCCCAATTGGGGACACAGCTTTGTCCCCAGTTGGACAAGCCATCCTCAATTAACTGGTCTTTAGTCCGAAATTTGTGCCCAAAAGTAGCCTATGACAGACACACACACACACACAGTTTCAGTATTTCTTAGTTTTATATTCAGAAATATTCAGAGTTAATATTTCATTATGTTTGTTTATATTCTGAATTTGAAGTTGTTACAAACTGATTAAAATCTGTTCAGGTTATCTGAAAAGACTCCAGCAGCTGCATTTGTGACCTCTGACCTCTGACTGATAAACAGAGGAGCACAGGACAGCAGGGGGAGTTTCACCTGAAGAGAGGAGACACTAACTTAATTTAAAGTAAGCAGGTTCAGCAGGTACGTGATGCATGCTGTCACTGAGATGTTAAACCTGCTCATTTTATACAGCAGCAAGAAAAGTTCAACATCATCAGAATTGCTCCAGATTTGTTTTGACATTATTAAAGACCAGAGTGGATGTATGGACATATTGAACAACAAAACAACATCTAAAGTCAGATATTAAAATGTGTAAAATGTTTCTTTGTGGAAGTGAAGATGATCTCTACCAGCAGATCCACAGTTCTCTCTAAATTAAATAAAACCAAAAAAAAAAAAAAAAATAGATGCAGCTCTACGTGAGGAACATCTGGATAAAAACATGTGAATGTGTGATGTACAGTTAGCTAAATACATATTATTATAGTGCCCCCTTTTGATTGATGACTCAAGTTTGTTGTTGGACAGATTTCCTGCTTCTATCACATGTGCTCTTTGGACAGAACCACTTTTATCTTTAATAAACTGCACTAAACAAACCATTTAGTGTCCAGAGCTGCTGGTTTTTGGAGCTTTAACAATCTGAACTTCACTGTTGGTGCTCGGACAAGTTTCATCTTCAGAATCAGTTGAGTTTTACTGTCATGACAGAAACATGACTGCTGAATAAAACAGTGCTGCAGAAAGTCTTTTTCTTAAAGAGAGATGTTTGTTTATTATTGAGCTATGAAAGTCCACTTTTCTTCATCATTATAATTATTTCACCTGTTTTTTTTCTATTAATCAAACCTGCTTCAAGAAGTTTGTATAAATTTGTGTCTTGAGAGAAGACAGAATAAAGCAGGTTGCTGCTGGTCTGTGTGGGGAAGTTATTGGCATGTTGTTTAACTTTTCTGGTTTTCATTTCTTGTAAGAAAATGTAACTTGAACTGTAGGACTCAAAAAGATGACTGGTTAAAATGTCTGGATGAGATGAAGATTTTTGCAGTTTGGCTGATATTGAGTAAGCAGTTTCTTTCATTGGTCTGACTGATTATTTCTTCAGAGATGTTTTTACCTGTTAGCTGCACACACTGCTCAGCTGTCTGATCGTCTGATGTTGTTGTTGCTGTTAATGTTTGATAAAGAAGCTCAGAATCAGATCTAATGGTCTAATCCATCTCTTGGCGTTTTGTGTTGTGATGGTAACCTGACGGGTTTTTGTGGTCAGTCAGCGCAGCAGAACAAATGGAGGAAGTAACGTTACCCTAAAAAGCAGAGAAGGTAGGACTGGCAGCTGGACCTACAAGGTTTTTTTTAGACAGTAAGTAACTAGATAACTAAATAGGTAACGTTAGCTTAGTAGATAAGGCTGATTGTTACTGCTGTCTAATGTACACTGTTCTTTATACACTTACTATATAGTTAACTAAACAGCATGATGACATCAAAGCAAATAAAACTAGTAATACAAGCAGAACATTCAGTGTATGAAATTAAAATGATCATCAGGGTCAGTCATTGTTCTTCTGGTAAAATAATATATCTGGTCACAGACAGACAGGGACATGCTCCGCAGATACAGACCATCAGGTGAGAAACTGGATCAGTTTAGTAGATCACTGTTCACTACTACTGGAACAGGCATCATTCTAATTGGTAGGTGAGTTTAAAGTCAGTAAACAGTAAACAACTAACCAAAACCTGAACGCACCACGAACAGGAAGTGAAAATAAAAATAAAACTCCAGAGAAACAGATAAACAGGCTATTATTTTGAGCTCCTATCAAACAGGAAACAGCAGCCAAATGTGGTTTAACTGACGCAGCTGGCTGTCAATCATCTGTCCACACACACACAAACATACACACACACACACACACACACAGGGTTTATATAACTGAGGAACACACAACAGCTACAGTCCCTGAGCTGACAGACAGGTGTGATGTGTGTCAGACAAACAGCTGTGATGTGTGTGTTCAGGTGTGTGTGCGTGCTGCTGTGTGTGAGTGTGTGTGTGTGTTTGAACCTGCAGGATGAAGCTGTGATGTTCAGCGGACCTACAGGAAGTCTCTTTGGCTTCTCTGCCGACTTTCACACCATTAACAACAAGTAAGAAACCCTTAAATTAACTTTAAATTAACTAACGCTGAACTAAACACATGATTAACATGTAGGTTAATTAACTTAAATCAACACCTTAATCCCACATTTAACCTGCTTTATGTAATGCCTGAATCTTTAACTAACACCTCAATTAACCCTTTTACTAATCACATCAGGTTAGTTTATATTGGTTAAAGGACAAGTTCACAGTGTTTCCCTGTTGAGCTGCGGTGGAAGTATAGTAACAAAAAGAGGGACTTTGGCACTAAAAAGACTGTAACGTTGAAAGATATCTACTTGATTTGACTCATTTGGACGCTGAAGCTTCATATTAGCTTCAGATAAACTTTTAAATCCATGTTTGCACAGAAGGAGGACTGTGGATTTTGTCCCCCATCACTTCCATTGTAAGTGCATTATAAAGGGATCTTCTAATGGTCAGTATGAACAGGAGGAATGATTACAGCAAGAAAAACAGGTTTCACTCTTCATTTGGGCTCCTGACTGTTGGTTTAAGACTGCCTTAGGTAACACCTTAACCTGCAGCGCTAACAAAAAACGGGTCAATGATTTTTGAGATCCCCAAAACTTCTTGAAGGACTCAACATCTGATATATTTCTGGGGTCCTAGAAGAAGAATGTCTGAGGGTCCTTAAAGGAGTTCTGGCATTTCTGATGAAGACATCTTCGGGTCTTTGAAGACGTTTTGGGCTACTAAAAGAAGTTTAAGGGTACTTCAAGAGAACTGCTGAGCTATTCAAAGAAGTTCCGGCATCTTAGAAGAAGCATTTTGAGAAAGTTCTTGGGGTCCTTGAAGAAGTTCTGGGGATCTTTCAGAAAGGTCTGAGGTCTTGATGAAGATGTCTTTGGGTTCTAAAAAGAAGTTCAAACATCCTTCAAGAAAAAGTCCTGGACGAGGACATTCTCAGGTACTAAAAGAAAAAGTTCTGGGGCCTCTGAAGAAGAAATGATGGAGTCTTTGAAGAAGATTTGGGGTCCTTGAAGAAGAAGGTCTGGGGGGTCATGCACAAGAAGTTCCTTAAAGAAAATGCTTTTTGGGTCCCTTAAGAAGCTCTAGGATCCTGGAAGATTAAGCCTTAAGGTGCTGGAAGAAGTTCTCAGTTCCTTAAAGACAACGTTCTGGGATCCTAAAAGATGTCCTGAGTCCTTAAAGAAGAAGTTTTGGGACCTAGATGAAGTTCTTGAAGAAGGTCTTGGGTCTTTGAAGAAGAAGGGATCCTTGAGGAGGTTCTTAGGGTCCTGGTACTAGACCTTTTTGAGGTACTTGAAGACCTTCTGAGGTTCTTGAAGAAGTTCTTGAGGTCCTTGAACAGTTTCAAGAGTAAACCCACATCAGAAACACTTTGATATGAGTTTTTGTGTCTGCAGGTCCTTCGTTGTTATTGGAGCCCCTAAAGCCAACACCAGCCAATCAGGTGTGATGGAGGGAGGGGGTGTGTTCCTCTGCCCCTGGTCACCTGCAGGCGGGACCTGTGACATCATCAAGTTTGACGTGACAGGTGAGCTTCTGATCTCTCTACTCTTTCCTCTTTCACTGATTTGTTTCAGGAGGACACGGTGTCCAATCAGATCATTAATATGACATTTAGACTGATGTGTCGTACCTGTCGCAGGTGATGAGGTCTACAGCAGCGCCGATTTGTTCTTCCAGACCTTCAAGAGTCAGCAGTGGTTTGGAGCTTCAGTACGATCAGTCAGCAACACACACTTACTGGTGAGAACACACACACACACACACATGTGCCCCCTACAGGCTGCAGAGTTCTTTACAACACTATATGAACAAACTGTCCATCAGTCTCCAAATATAAAGTTTGTCCTGAGAGTGGCTCTAGGTGGAGCTGTGGAGTTTAAACACTGGTTACCTGCAGGGAGGCTCTAATAAAAGACAGTATCCAGGTGCATTATGGAAAATTTAGAATCCAGTGTTTTTGGAGTTTGACCCATACAACTAAAAGTTAGGATATTTTCACCTCTGCTGCTTGGATTTGGACTGTTCTTTTTTAGGTAAAAGCATCATGAGCATGAATCCCACAGTAGATTTGATCCAGTGTGTTACAGCAGAGAGATGTTCAGATATTCACTGTAACAGTATACAGCGTACACAACAAAAGGATCTGAGCAACTGAACCCTGTAAGAACTTAGAAGAAGTGAAGGGAGAATCTCCAAGGTACAGACACTGAAGGTTACACTGAAGAGAAATATTTCAGGGATAAGATCTGACCAAAATAAAGATATATAATGTCGTCAAACTATATCCAAATGTGGCCCATCTTCAGTGTTACATTAAGGACAGATCATTTGGACTCAATTTGATCATGTTTCACTTTAATATGATATAAATGTTTAAATAATACATGTATTTTTTAAATTATATTTTTGTGGCTTAATTGATATTAAGTATCCAGATAACAACTTATATCTCAATCACAATCATCTACAGAAGATAACTATGGATGTTCATTCTTGACCTTCAGAAACATATTTGATGGAGATAATCTAAGCACAAAGGTCCACTTACTGGCATCAGAGCTTTCATCCGTATCTCATGGTCTTCATTTAAAGAATAAAGCTGGCTCAGGCATGTGACAACAAGTGGTTGTAAATGGAAGGAAGGTTGGTAGGTCGTGTCAGGACTCTCTGAACACCTCATCAGAATCTTTAAGGTACAGGGAGTCAGAACTTACCAAAAAAAACCTTACAAAACCTTAAGGTCCCTGCTGGTTCATCTGAAGGACATGACAGCTGCTGAGAAGAAAACAGGAGTGGTGTATGACACTGAGAGCAGCAGCTGTGGAGAACATTACATAGGAGAGACAGCAAGAGCCCTGGGGAAGAAACTGGGGGAACATCAGAAGCACGCAACAACTGTGGTCCAGGAACATCAGTCCAAGGCTGGCCACAAGATCAACTGGGAAGGAGTCTAGATCAGGGGTCACCAACCTGTCGATTGCGGTTGACTGGTCGATCTTTGAGACATTTCAAGTAGATCTTTAACACTAAAAGACTAAAACCATTAAAACAAAATGTATTTACCTGAAAAACTGAACATCTGACTCCTTAGAGGGTCGTTTAGTAAAACAACAAGAACAAGACTTTTTTTAGGCGACCAAAATGTTACAATTAACTTTCATGAACTGAAAACACACTGAAATAGCGACGGCTACAGCTACACCTATGCTCTGTGAATCTGAGGTTAGCCATGGTTACATTACCTAACGTTAACGTTAGAGCATACCCTGCTTTATTGTCAGATTTAAATTAAATGGGACCATAATTTACAAAATGATCATGCTGTATTGAAGAAGACTTGAAACTAGTGATTGAGACCATAAATTCATTAGGAAAGTGTTAGGACTTCTTTTTGAAGCCAGTGGAGTCGCCCCCGCTGGCCATTAGAGAAAATGCAGGCTTCAGGCACTTCCACATTGAATTCACTTTTCAGACACGGAACTACCACTTGGATTGAACTTGAATTTGGATCTCATCAATGTGTACAATAACCAAGAATGGAAACATAATGAGTTTTCAGGGAGATATAGATTAGAAGATTAGACCTTAAATGGGGTGCTTGATGTAATGATACAGATATACATTGGGACAAGATTCAAGGCAATCTTGGTGCTATACCAAAAATCAGAGACTGTAAAGCTTCCTCTACTGTGTACATTAAGGCTAAATGGGAGAGGGAGCTGAACATTGAAAATACAAAGGAAGAATGGCTCAGCATGTGCAAAACACAACACACACTTCATTACACCTAAAATGAAGAGTAAATAAACTGGTTCATGTTGGCAGATATGTGGGAATAGAGCGACAAACCACACACACAATTTTTGGGAATGTCATAAATTACTCTCATTTTAGGAAAATGTGCATGTTACAATTAAAGACATTCTGAGATATGCAAAGTTATATACCTTGGAAATATAAATGATTGTGTCATTGATAATCAGGATAGCATTGATTCTTCTTGCTTGTGGAAGAAGGCAATAACAAGAAGACTGAACCCCCTACTACAGAACAATGGTTAGAAATTATGAGAGAGATTCATACTATGGAAAAAATTACCTATCAGCTTAGAGTGAGAGAAAATGTTTTGTTAATAAATGAAAGAAATGGATGATTTATGACACTTATGGACTAAGTGATATCTACATTTGAGGATACTGGATGTGTATACACCAATAATGGAGACTTGTAACCATGGCTGTTTTGTTTTTGTTTTCTGTTTATTTTGTTTGCTTCTGTTTCTTTTTGTTTCTTTCTGGTTGTAAAAAAAGTCTTAAGTTAACATACACTTTTGGTTACCTTTGGTTGTATTCACAAAGAAAAACTCAATAAATATTTTTTTAAGAAATCTACAGATATCTACATGCGAACATTAAAGTAATAAACAGTCCCACAATGCAATTTAAAAACCAGTCTGTCTGCTCACCTGTCAGGCGTGTGCGCCGCTCTTCCATTGGAATGTTCAGAGGCGAGGGGCGGAGTCAGGGAAGACACCCGTAGGGAACTGCCTCCTATTGGACCAGAGCACTGGAAGCTCCACCTACTTCTCCCCCTGCAGAGGGATCATGATGGAGGACGACTACGAACGGATGAGAAACAGTAAGACACACAGAGAGAAAGACAGTACAACCTGTCTGTCTGTCTCCAGCTCTCATCTCTGTCTCTCTCTCTCATTGCCTAGGAAACGACCAGCGCTACTGTGAGGTCGGCTTCAGCTCTGACATTACCAAGGTGAGTCACACCTGCAGGTGCTTGGACAGCAGCAGTTTTGATGACGCTAACGCTCAGTGTCTGTGTGGTTGTAGGACGGTCGGCTGCTGCTTGGAGCTCCGGGAAGCTTTTATTTTCAGGGTGAGTGGAGACACATGCTGGTGACTGACAGCTGTTACACCTGACTCAATGTATGATGTCATGATGTCACAAAGGTTACCAGCGTGCTGATTTCAGGTCAGGTCATCACGGTGGGTGTGAGTGACATCATAAACAGTGGGCGGAGCAATGATCCAATCCGTTATGTGGCTGGCATGAGCCAATCAGATGAGAGGGGAGAATATGACGTTTATCATGGTGAGTAGAGCTTCTATTCTTAAGGGTAAACCTATGTTGACTCGCACTTCTTTCAATTGTTACTACATTTCCCAGGATTCACTGGGATCACCGTGTTCAGATCTGTGTTTCTCTAACAGACACTGTAAGATTACCTGACAAACCAAACCACAGCCACTTTTTTAACATTTATCAGTTGACACAATGAACTTGCCCACATTCATTCTGCTAACTAGTTACCATTAGCACATTACAGAGTTAGCCTAAAAAAACAAACTGAAGCTAGTCAGCTGCTCTGTTGTCGGTTGATCTTACTCAACATTTCAAACACACACAACAACAAACAACGGAGAATTGGGTTCTGTTTTCCAAAATCTGACAGAAAATGACTGGAGTTCTGTGCATGTGTGTCTGTCAGGTTACTCGGTGGCCACTGGTCTGCTGACTGGAGACTCCATCCCAGGTTAATATAATATAATATAATATAATATAATATAATATAATATAATATAATATAATATAATATAATATAATATAATCATCTTATCAATAAACAATAACTGTGTGTTTGTTTTTCAGATTATCTGGTTGGTGTTCCAAATGACAGAAACACAGCAGGATCAGTAAGACTCTTTTTTACTCTACTGTGCAGTAGATTGTTGGGTTGTTTTTACTCTTTGCTTTTATCCTTAGCTTTGCATTTTAATTTGTGTGTGGATTAGGTATTAGGTGTATTTTATGTATTATGGTTGCACACAATGATTAACTAATCATGGCCGTGACTGTGTGTTTGTCTGTGATTGTTGTATTTGTCTTATTTGTCCACTGCACAAATGAAGTTCCTCATGGAAAATAAAGTCAGGAAACTGTAGATGTTTTAATACTTGAGATTGTTGTGGTTTTGTATTTGACTACCTGAAGCGTGTCATTACACTCAGTGTCTGATTACTGATTGTTGTTGGATAAGAATATAAAAAAGGAAGCTGGAGACTATGATTGTTACAATGAGTATAGTTGAATTCTTGCTCGTTATGTTTGTTTTTCCAGTGGAGTTCTGTATGGAGGCTGGAGTCAGAGAGGATTTTCATTTTGGGAGTTTGTTCCATCTCACTAGAGCAAAACAGTCATTTAACTTGATGGCAAAACAATTTCCACATGGCCCATTAGTAGCTGTTCTGGAAATTTTGATCATATCACATGATCAGTCCAGCCATCTAGTGGCTGATGTAATTATGACCCGGGGAAGTGACGTGAATGTTAGGTGACTTCCTTATTAGGAGGAGGCAGGTAGAGGGGGGATGGCTAGATAGCAAAAAGGCAAAAAGTGGCCTTTGCTTCAGGAGACCACTGTTTGCCTCTGCAGCTCAGATGTGTTTTTCCCCACAAGAAGGATCGTATTGGTGAATTGTATTTCACCAGTGTTTTTCACCACGAATTGCCACAGCTCGGGTGTCTAAACCATGATCTTTCCCTAACCCTAACCAAGTGGTTTTTGTGCCTAAACCTAACCAGACCTTAACCAGAACGTTGTCACAGCATAAAACATCATTATATTATAAAACGGTCCCATGGGTAGTTCATCTGGTCCCCATCCGTCCTCTAGAGGGTGCTGAAACAGACCTATTCTGTTGTTCAGATAGACCTATAGACCCATTCTGTGTGGAAATAGACCTATTCTGTGATTTTGGTATGAGGATGTGTTGCATCAATCTCAGTTTGCTCAGTTTCCATGGAATTGTAGATGTTCAAATTTCAGTTTTTCTGAGCATTTTAAAGACTTCTTGTTCATGTTTGGACAAACAGCATCTTCTTTAAAGAAACCAGACCAGAGATTAAATGTTTAATTTAAATGAATTACATTTAATTACAGTTGACTGAAACATTTATGCCCAAATATATAATTTGGTTGTGATAACTGAAGTTGAGATTTCTCCAGTTAATTAAGTAGCCAGAGAATTTGTCAAAGCTCCATATCAGATCACAGACTGCATGCAGTGATACATGAGGTTTTGTTAAATATAAAAGTATATCATCAACATACAGGCTTATTCTATGTATGGGTGTCTTGTCACAGTTTGTTACAGAAGTTAGGATGACAGTGTTTTATTGTGAATGTATTTTACCAGAATATATTTACTCTACTGGATTCTACTGTGCTCTCTCCTCACTGGTTAACTGTGTGTTAACAGGTGAATATCTACGATGGCAGGAGCAGGGGATCACTGGCAGTTTACCACAGCTTCCAGGGAGCTCAGGTGAGAGTGTGATGTCATAAAAACTTAAACGACATCATTACTGTTGGTTACCTTAACCTGGTCTGTCTTTCTACTGCAGGTGGCATCATACTTTGGACACAGTGTGGCTGTGGCCGACATCAACAGTGATGGGTGACAAGACATAAACTCAGTGTTTTAGTGTTTCTTAGTGTTTTTGCTTTGTTTCTGTTTGGTATAAAGTGAAACCTCTCTGTAGCTTAGATGACGTGCTGGTCGGAGCTCCTCTCTACATGGACAGAGTGATGGAGCAGCTACAGGAACGAGGACAGGTCTGAAAATATCACTTCAGTCTTTGATGACCTTGTTTCTTCAACTGTCATTTCACCCAAATGTGTTATTTTCATTTTGTTGTCTTTTCTGTGCAGATCCCAGCATGAATGAGTAACAGTTTATTTATGAAAATCCTTTGTGTTTTTGTTCAGTCACTTGTGAAAAGTTGTGCTCCTGTTAGCTCTTGTGATCTGACTCCAGTTGTAATCTACTTGTTCAATGTGCCGTCCACCATTTATTCAGCTGATTAGTTTGTGCTTCTTATGACTGTTGGTGAGTGAAAATATGTCCAGTCTGAACCAGTCTGAACCAGTCTCCATTGGTCTTAACTAGTCTCAACTAACCGGTCTAAAGGTCCATCTGGTCTAAACAGATTATTTTGTGTTTGATTCTGAAACTTATTATTTTATTTGTCGCACATTGTAATTATTATACATATATAATGTTGTAAAAGTGTTTCAGTGTTATTATTATCATTGTTCCAGGTGGTTGTGTACCTGCAGAGAAGACACACCTCCTTCCCCTCCCATCCTGACCAATCACTGATTGGCTTCTCCCTGTATGGGCGGTTTGGTTCCTCCCTTGCTGCGCTGGGTGACCTGGACATGGACGGTTACCAAGGTAACCAGTGACAACACCTCCGTATGTTAGAAAATGTTCCGCTGACTTTTACTGATGAGAACAGAGATTCTTCTCTAACATGGCGGACGATCTGTTAGCTGTTTGTAGCTTATCATAGTAACTGCTAACAGTTAGAGCTGTTAGCTAATGCAGCTAACAGCTAACCAAAGAACAAACAAAACTCACCAAACTCTCAGGAACTAATCAGATAAGACCCACTCTCTTTTCAGATGTCGCCATCGGTGCTCCCTGGTCAGGTGACAGTGGGCGGGGCCAGGTCTTTATCTACCTGGGCAACAGCAACGGTCTGTCAGCCACGCCCTCCCAGGTGATTGACAGCCCGTTGCCTAGCAGCAGGACGGCATTTGGCTTTACGCTGAGGGGCGGGGCTGACATTGATGGGAACGGATACCCAGGTACGCTCTGAGAGTTGTTTTTCCATATTACTGTATATCAATAATCAATAGTCAATGATCAATAATCCTCTCTGTGTGTTTGCAGACCTGCTGGTGGGAGCGTGGAGCGCAGACCAAGCTTTTGTCTACAGGTGAGACATCATCAAATCTACAGAGAACAGAAAACATCTAGTTCAAAACATTTTGTCTCACGTGTGATCTCATCACCGATCACATCTATTGATATATTGATTGGTTCTGACCAGTTTAACAAGGTGTGATTTCTGTTTTATTTGAATCATTTTTGAAGAGGTAAAATTATTCATTAATTCACTGGAAAAAATATTAGAGAAAAGACAGACAATATTAATATAATTTTGTGTTGCAGAAATGTTCCTTCTGCGTTCCTTTCCTTGTAATCATGATGTGACCCCACAGGTGTATTGTGTGACCCTTTGTGGGGGTCCTGACCTGCAGGTTGGGACCCAATGACTTACATATCTGATAAAGGACTGATGGGATTAACAAACAGACTGTTTTCCAGCTGTTCTGTCAGTCATGTGATGAAACTGTAAGTTTGCATGAAACTAGTGTGTTTGTGTGTTCAGGTCGCAGGCAGTGATCCGGTCCACAGTTTATGTCTCTCTGCTGCCAGACTTCCTGAATCCAGACGTCAAACTGTGTCATCGAGAAAACACACCTGTGTCCTGGTAACTAACTAACAATGAACTTACTGATTATCCAAATAATAAAAAAGGAAAGACTGCATCCACTTTCTTTTTTCTTGATGGGTTTTTGGGGATTTTAAGGTCCTTAAAGAGATTCCAGGATCCTTGAAAAGCTCTTGGGGTACTTAGAGGACAAGTTCACAATTTTTCAAGTGTGTCTTAAAACAACATTCAGGAGCCCAAATGAACATTGTTTCCTCGGACAGTGTTTCCCTGTTGAGCTGTGGTGGAAGTATAGTAACAAAAAGAGGGACTTTGGCACTAAAAAGACTGTAACGTTGAAAGATATCTACTTGATTTGACTCATTTGGACGCTGAAGCTTCATATTAGCTTCAGATAAACTTTGAAATCCATGTTTGCACAGAAGGAGGACTGTGGATTTTGTCCCCCATCACTTCCATTGTAAGTGCATTATGAAGGGATCTTCTAATGGTCAGTATGAACAGGAGGAATGATTACAGCAAGAAAAACAGGTTTCACTCTTCATTTGGCTCCTGACTGTTGGTTTAAGACAGAGTTGAAAAATTGTGAACTCTGGCTCCAGCTGAGACTGACAGGATGAATGTTGATGTAGAGTCTGGTGCTGTTTGCATATTGACAAATGTTAATATTGTGTCATTTTATAAAGATTACAATAAAATGTTTTAATTTTAAAAAATTCAGAACAGATGTTCTCTCTCTTGTTAGTTTTGTAATCCAGATGTGTGTCTATGTGTCCGGCCACAGGATTCCTCAGCAGACAGGTAATCTCGTACAGGTGAACACATCCATCTATGCAGAATTTCACTGATAGTGACGTCATTTTTCTGTCTGTCTTCTAATTGGCTGAGGCAGTGCTGGGGGTGGAGCTACAGCTGGACAGAATGAAGCAGCCCACGGCACGACGGACCCTGCTGCTGTCAACCAATCAGCCGCAGGAGACGATGAAGTTAACTGTACATTGGGAGGTGGGCGTGGCCTGCATCAATCGGACCGCTTACCTGAGGGTGAGTCATCACTCAATTGAATGGCTGTTATCAATGGTTATCAGCCTCATAGATATGAGTTAGAAGGAGCCTGCTACACCTGCTAGTAGGCGCATATCATCCATTGGAATAGGACAGTGACACCTACCAGTAGGTAATATGCCACTATGTTACGCAACACTACAAAATAATGATGTTTTACATGTGACAACGCTGTGGTTAAGGTCTGATTAGAGTTAAAAAACCACTTCCTTAGGGTTAAGAAAAGATCATGGTTTGGCTTAAAATGATCACTTGAAATATGGTTAAATGTGGCAACAATGACAGCTGCTAAATGGCGTCTGAAACTCAAAGATGACCTCCACCTTACTAATGGATGATAACACCCTTCTGAACCTGAAGCAGCCTCCTTCTAACACATATCTGTGAGGTTGATAACCACCGATAACATTCAATCGAGTGATAACGTCTGAAGCAGGTGTTTGTGTTTGTGTGTGTGTGTGTGTGTGTGTGTGTGTGCAGTCTGAAGAGGAAGTTCAGGACAAATTGAGTCCAATCTTCATCACTGTCAACATCAGCCTCCTCAACACTACCCAGCATGCTTTGCTGCACGGGCAAACACACACTGCAGCTCAGGTGAGTCTGACACATTTTAAACACTTTTATTTAATCCACCAGTGACCTCACAAGTACAGAGGATTCATGTGTGTGTGCGTGTGTGTGTGTGTGTGTGTGCGTGTAGACAAGGATCGTTCTAGACTGTGGTGAAGACAACGTGTGTGTTCCTGACCTGAAGCTGAGCGCTGAGCCGTGAGTCAACAACACACACAACTACAGATTCCCTCTTCTCAGGGTTAGTGGCCAGTAAATAAGGGTCTTTACAAATATACGAGTAAATGTGTGTGTGTGTGTGTGTGTGTGTGTGTGCGTGTGTGTGTGTGTGCATATGTGTGTGTGTGTGTGTGTGTGCGCGTATGTGTGTGTGTGTGTGTGTGTGTGCGTGTGTGTGCGTATGTGTGTGTGTGTGTGTGCGTATGTGTGTGTGTGTGTGTGTGTGTGTGTGCAGCCTGTCAGACAGTGTGTTGGTCGGTGAGGATCAGTCGGTGGTGTTGTCAGTGTCAGCGGAGAACCGTGGTGAGGGAGCGTACGAGACCGAGCTGGTGGTCCGAATCCCCGAACACACACACTTCCAAAGCAGTCAGGTGACACACACACAAACACAAACACAAACACACACACAAACACACACACACACAGTTAACATCCAGCTTCCTGTCCGCAGGGTGTGAACAGGCTGGTGTGTGTTCAGAGGAAGGAGAACCAGACTGTCGTTGTGACCTGTGACCTCGGAAACCCCATGAGACAAGGACACAGAGTAACACACACACACACTAACACGCAGATGGAGAACCCTGCTTTCTGATTGGCTGTAAGGCTGTTGGTTTATGGAATGAAGGCGGAGTGAAACATCATGTAGACCAGTGGTTTCCCCTCCATGTTCTGTAAATGTCATCATATGATATCATTAATATGTAATATAATGAGCTCATATAATACCAAGTTAAATAATATCACTTATATTTTCAATCACCTTTAGTCTACATGGATTCAACACAGACTACAAGTTAAGTTTGATAAATGATTAAATGTATATATTTGATTTGTTCAAAAGTAACAGTTGATAGTTCTGACATATTTAACAGTTTTAATGCAGTAAATATGTTTCAACACAATATAAAAAAGTAGTTAAACCTATAGTGCAGGACTTTTGTCTCCCCCTTCTGGCAGTGAGAGTAATTACCAAAACACTGTTGACACGTGCTTACATCACAGGCTCCGCCGACTCTGTCGCTACTGTTACGGCTGTAAAATGGTGGATAAATTGTTTTGAGCGTCACACAACCCCCACGAAATGATTCATTTCACTATCAGACTTTGATCCATTCGGTCTGATAACATTTGGAAAGTCTAGAAGAACCACATGATTCAATTATTTTATCCACATTAAAGTTAGCAGAGAGCTAACCGGAAGTTAGCTCAGCTGGCAGAAGTCTCTGGTGCACATGCTCTGCCCATAGAGCATGCTCAGTATGATTCATCTGGCCAGCGCAGGAATGTGAAACTCTGTATACTGTGAAATACAGAGAGATTTACCTGATCGGCTTAATCTGCACTGTGTGAACACGTTTGGCTTTAATGTAACTGATGTTCATTTATATGTAAAAGTTCCACACTGCAGGTTTACATTAAATTTCACTGAACACTTTTATATGGTGACATGTTACTAAAAATATGCAGTGAAGAATGGAGATAAACACGCGTGTTTGTGTGTAGCTGCAGACTCGTCTGGTGTTCAGTGTCGGTCGACTGGAGGAGGTGGAGTCTCACATCACCTTCAACCTCAGGATCAGGAGGTACAAACTGTCTCTCTCTGCCTGTCTGTCTCTCTTTGACTAAAATCCTGTTTGATGCTTGACCTGCCTGTCTCTCTCTCTGCCCGTCCACCTGTCTGTCTCTCTGCCCACCCATCTGTCTGTCTCTCTCTCTCTGCTTGCCCACCTGTCTGTCTCTCTTCCCGCCCACCTGTCTGTCTCTCTGCCCACCCATCTGTCCGTCTCTCTCTCTCTGCCCATCCACCTGTCTGTCTCTCTTCCCGCCCACCTGTCTGTGTCTCCCCCTGCCCGTCCACCTGTCTGTCTCTCTCTCTGCCCACCTGTCTGTCTCTCTGCCCACCCACCTGTCTGTCTCTCTCTCTGCCCACCCATCTGTCTGTCTCTCTCTCTCTCTGCCCGTCCACCTGTCTGTCTGTCTCTCTGGCTGCCCACCTGTCTGTCTCTCTTCCCGCCCACCTGTCTGTGTCTCCCCCTGCCCGTCCACCTGTCTGTCTCTCTCTCTGCCCACCTGTCTGTCTCTCTGCCCACCCACCTGTCTGTCTCTCTCTGCCCACCTGTCTGTCTGTCTCTCTGCCCGTCCACCTGTCTGTCTCTCTGCCCGCCCACCTGTCTGTCTCTCTCTCTCTGCCCACCTGTCTGTCTCTCTCTCTGCCCACCTGTCTGTCTGTCTCTCTGCCCACCTGTCTGTCTGTCTCTCTGCCTGCCCACCTGTCTGCCTCTCTGCCTGCCCACCTGTCTGTCTCTCTTCCCGCCCACCTGTCTGTGTCTCCCCCTGCCCGTCCACCTGTCTGTCTCTCTGCCCACCCACCTGTCTGTCTCTCTCTCTGCCCACCTGTCTGTCTCTCTCTCTGCCCACCTGTCTGTCTGTCTCTCTGCCTGCCCACCTGTCTGTCTCTCTGCCTGCCCACCTGTCTGTCTCTCTTCCCGCCCACCTGTCTGTGTCTCCCCCTGCCCGTCCACCTGTCTGTCTCTCTGCCCACCCACCTGTCTGTCTCTCTCTCTGCCCACCTGTCTGTCTCTCTCTCTGCCCACCTGTCTGTCTGTCTCTCTGCCCGTCCACCTGTCTGTCTCTCTCAGTAAAAACTCAGTGAACCCCGGCAGTAACGAGGTCACAGTGGAGGTTCAGGTGAAAGCTGAGGCAACGCTGCAGATCAGAGGGTAAACAACAACAACAACACTGATCAATCTGTTCGATCAGATCTACAGACTGATCGTGAGCATGTGTGTTTTCAGAGGCTCCTCCCCTCCTGAAATTGTCCTGCC
>CM076459.1:11058258-11068258 GCA_038419695.1 Scomberomorus guttatus
AGTTTTACTGTGTTACTTTGTTCACCTCCTCCTCCTCCTGCTTCTTCTTCTGCTTCTTCTGTGTAGGTGGACTGAGTGGAGGAAGAGAGAGTGAGAGCGAGAAAGTTGTCTGTTTTTTTCTTTTTCTACTCTTTATTCTTTGATGTGGTGATAGTGGTGGTGGGTTTAAGTGTTTAGTATTCGTTTAGTGGTGCTTTTTGAGGACTTTGGTGTTGGGGTTTGCACTTTTGCCGGCCAAACGCGGTCTGGCACGGTGAACACGCCGCACCTAACATGGCATCTAGTCCCTTCTCCAGGCTGTCTCGCAAACACGGCATCAAAGTTGGTGCCGGGTCTGTGTGCAGTGTGGAAGAGGTCGCACTGGCTGTGGGAGACATTATTGGTCTTGGATCAGTCAAATCTGCCGCCCGCATGAACAAGGCCGTGGTCTTGTTTCTGGAGCGGATAAACCAGGTGAATCAGCTGGTGGAGGCGGGGATCACGGTGAATTGGCTGTTCGAGCAGGTGCTACCACTCACGCAGCCCGCCACCAAGATCACCCTGTCCAACGTGCCCCCCTTCATCAGTGATGATTTCCTGGTCAGAGAGCTGTCCCGGCACGGCAAGGTGATTTCAACCATCAGGAAGATCCTGTCTGGGTGTAGGTTGCCTCTGCTGAGGCACTTAGTGTCCCACCGGCGGCAGCTCTACATGATCCTGAACAACAGAGCAGAGGAATTCAATTACCGTTTCTTGGTTCGTGTAGACGATTTTGAGTACAACTTGTTCGCCACGTCCAGTCACGCTAAATGTTTCCTCTGCGGTGAGGAGGGACACTTCGCAAAAGCCTGTCCAAAACGCCTGTTGGCTTTGGCCGCGCCGGCTGCGACCAGGGCTCCGGGGCTGTAGCGGCTCCGGCTTTGGCGCCGGCCGGGGCGGCCGGTCCGCCTCCGGCGATCGTGGCCGCGGCCGCCTCTTCCTCCGGGCGGCCCGTTCCAGCGGCCCGGCGCAAGACACTCCCTGGGGCTGCATGGCGGGACGCAAAGGTGGATAGCGGAGCAGTGGGTGAGCAACAGGTGGAGGGGACACAGACACAAAGAGGTGAGAGCACGGTGATGAGCCAGGAGAATGGAGAGGGTGGAGGGAAAATGGGTGAGGTGGGAAAGAAGGAAACCAGGGTGGAGAGGGCAGGTGAATTAGAGGGGGCGGGTGAAGGGACAAGCAACATAGAGGTGGTAGGTGAGAGGGCAGGAGAAGGGGGTGGAAAAGGTGAAATGTGTGATGTGACTGAGAGTGTGTGTGAGACTGGGGGAGTGAATGAGCTTGTGTGTGAGACAGGTGAAGTGTGTAAGACAGGTGAAGTGTGTGAGACAAGTGAAGTTGGTGAGAGTGGGGGGCTCGAGGAGGGAGTTAGGGAGAAAGTAAGTGGAGTAGGGGTGGGTGCAGCTGCTGAGACTGCTCCAGTGGAGGCCGAGTGGGAAACTGTGTCCACCAAACGACGCAGTAAAAGGAAAAACACTTCAATAGTTACAGCGAATAGCAAGGCTGGGAGGATGGAGGAGGCAGCGGCTGCTGCAGACAGCAGTGACTCTGAGGGCGGGCTATCTGACTGCAGTGAGATGTCGCGCACTCAGGTCACTGCTAGTCAGGAAAAAAATAAGTATCCAGAAAAAATGGTCAAAGACAAACCAAAGGAATGAAAGGTTTAGACATTGCATTACATTTTCCAGACAAATTTGCCTTTTATACTTCAGCTAAATACATCATCAAGAACAAAGCAACCTCAGAGCTCACTGAACAAGAGATTTTTAGGTTAAAAAAGCACATGATGAAAGTGAGAAAACAACTCAAGTTTTAATGATGTTGAGGCTGTTGGTTTTATTTTCTTCCTTTACCGTTTTTATCTTTTATTCATCCCTATTTATGTCATCTTTTAAAGTAGGGACCTTAAATGTTAACGGTGCTAGAGAGGCGAAGAAGAGGGCACTGGTCTTTGACACAGCAAGGGCAAAACACATAGATGTGTTGTTTTTACAAGAAGTTCATAGTGATGAAGGCGTTGAGGCAGATTGGAGGAAGGAGTGGGAAGGACGGGTGGCCCTGAGCCATAACACCTCGCTCAGTGGAGGAGTGGGCCTCCTGTTCTCCAGAGCATTCACTCCTTCCTCACTGGAGGTCGAGCATGTGGTCCAGGGGAGGTGTCTCCTGGCCAAGGCACAGTTCCAGCAGCACACCCTGGTTTTTATCAACATCTATGCTCCAACCAATGGCGCAGAGAGGAAGAGTTTTCTAGAAAAAGTGAAATCTAGGTTGGATTGCTGTGGATCGGAGGAGTTTTTATTCTTGGGTGGGGATTTTAATTGCACGGAATGCGAGTTTTTAGACCACAACCATGCAGAGCCTAATCCTGCCTCCCAACGCGTTCTGAGACAGCTGGTCACTTCTCATGGTCTAGTGGATGTATGGAGAAGGATGCACGCAGACTGCAGACAATATACATGGTCCCACCTGAAAGAAGATAGAATCTCTTTAGCCAGGCTAGACCGGTTTTATTGTTTTAAGCATCATTTTAATGTTTTTAAAGAGTGTAAAATTATGCCAGTTGGCTTTACAGATCATTCTTTGGTATTATGTTGTGTTTTAATCAAGAACATTTTACCTAAAAGTGCATACTGGAGTTTTAACACAGCTTTGACGTTCGATAAGGGTTTTAGAGAGGCTTTGATGTTTTTTTGGACTGCTTTTAGACAGAGAAAGGGTGATTTTACATGTCTTAGGCAATGGTGGGATCATGGAAAAACTGAGATAAAAGTACTATGCCAGCAGTATACTCACAATGTCACTCGTGATACTTGTCGATCTATTAGAGACCTGGAAACTGAGATTGTGGAACTAGAAACCATCAGTGATTCCACAGGAAACCGAGGATATATTGAGATCCTCAAGTCTAAAAGAATGGCCTTGGCTGACCTGCTAGATACTAAAGTACAGGGCGCACTGGTCAGGTCTCGGGTGCAGAACATCAATGAGATGGATGCTCCCTCTAGCTTCTTCTTCAGCCTGGAGAAGAAGCTGGGGCAGAAGAAAGCAATCCACTCGCTACTTAGGGACACAGGGCAGGAACTCAGTGAGCCGGTCGAAATCAGGAGACGAGCTGTAGACTTTTACTCCTCTCTGTACAGCAGTGAGTTGGAAGAAGAAGACAACAACAACCTTCTGGAGAGTTTCTGTGGGAACCTCCCGCAGGTCTCTCCAGATACTAACTCACTCCTGGACCAGCCACTGAGGGTGGGAGAGCTACATGATGCTCTGCTGAGCATGCACGGACGGAGGGCCCCCAGCATTGACGGACTAAACGTAGAGTTTTTTAAAGCCTACTGGGACATTTTATCAAGTGATTTTATGGACGTTTTTAATAAAACCCCTGCCACAATCGTGCCGCAGAGCTGTGGTAGCTCTACTGCCCAAGAAGGGAAACTTGCAAGACATCAAGAACTGGCGCCCTGTGTCCCTCCTCTGCGTGGACTATAAAATCATATCCAAGGCCCTGGCTAACAGGCTGAGGGAAGCTATGGAGCAGGTCATCCACCGGGACCAAACCTACTGCGTCCCTAGCAGGTCAATGGTAGATAATATCTACCTCATTCGGGATGTTTTGGAGGTCTCCGGCTCTTTGGATATTGATACTGGTCTGATTTCACTGGACCAGGAAAAAGCATTTGACCGCGTTGAGCACAGCTTCCTCTGGAAAACCATGGGGAAGTTTGGGTTCAGCTCCAGTTTTATTGCCAAGATCCAGGCGTTGTATAGTGACATTGAGAGTATACTGAAATTTAACGGCAGTCTGTGTGCTCCTTTTAAGGTGTGTAGAGGCATCCGGCAGGGTTGCGCTCTGTCCGGGATGCTCTACGCACTCTCCCTGGAACCACTCCTCTGTAAAATACGCACAAGCATTGATGGCCTACTTTTTAGTAGGCCATCAATGGCCTACTAAAAAGTTTTAGTGAAAACATTGTTTTATCTGCCTACGCGGATGACATCATTGTTTTTATAAAAGACCAGGCTGATGTGGAGATTTTAAAAGTTTTAACTAATTTATTTTACCATCTGTCCTCAGCAAGAGTCAATTGGGCAAAAAGTGAAGCCCTGGCTGTTGGCAGATGGCGTGGCGGCCTCCCAGTTCTTCCCCAGGGTCTCCTCTGGAGAAGGGATGGCATCAAGTACCTGGGAGTATTCCTGGGGAATAACACCATGACCAGGAGGAACTGGGAGGACGTCACAGAAAAGATAGAAAATAAATTTAAAAAATGGAAATGGCTACTCCCTCAAATGTCTTTTAGAGGTCGAGTACTTGTGCTAAATAATTTAGTTGCATCCCTCCTGTGGCACCGTCTCGCTACCGTAGACCCCCCACCAGGCTTACTAGCTAAAGTCCAAGCCATGTTGGTGGACTTTTTCTGGGGGGGTCGACATTGGGTGCCACAGGGGGTGCTGTTTTTACCAAAAGAGGAGGGGGGCCAGGGCCTCATCCACCTGGCCAGCAGAACGGCCACTTTTAGATTACAGTTTATTCAGAGGTTTTTAACAGGACCCACAGACCTAGTGTGACCCGTGTGAGTAACCTGGGACTGGATACAGCCCTGTTTTTAATGAACTCCAAATTACTAAATTTTAATGGGGTTCCTCCTTTTTTACCAGGGTGCTTTTAAGGTATGGGCCCTTTTTAAACGTGATCCACAAAAAAGCTCTGACTCTCTGTTTTGGTTGTTGAAGGAGCCGTTGGTGCATGGAGCCAGACTGGACATCTCTGGCGGAGCCACACCTGGGCTGGCGGCAGCGCTGCTCCGCACCGGGACGTTGGTCCTTAAAGAGCTGGTGGACGTTGTGGGACCGGCGCTGTCGCACGCCCGGGCTGTAGGCTCCTTGCTGGGAGTCCAGTCCACAAGGGTGTGCCAGAAAATCCTACAGCTGTGGAGGCAGAGGCTCTCGGGAAGAGAGAGGGGTCTCCTTATGGACTACAACGGAGGGATCGTACCCGACCGAGGAGACCCCTTCCCGGAACTTCACATCACTCCTGAGCTCGGAGACCTCAGTGGACCTCTTCTTGAGAGCCCGAAGAAGATCAGCCTCCAGACTAGAGACAAAAAAGACTTGTACAGAAACTGTGTCAAAGCATCCGTGACAATGAGAGAAGATCGCCGGCCACAGTGGAGAGCTCTGTACAAGCCTCCCCTAAAGAAGAAGACAGCCGACCTCCAGTGGAGGATTTTACACGGAGCATTCGCCTCAAATGCTTTTATTTCTATCGTTGACCCAACTGTGTCAGACCAGTGCCCATTTTGTCATTTTAGAGAAACAGTGTTTCATGCTTTTAGCGAGTGCAAGACACTTTCAAGCCTCTTCACTCTTTTAACCGATGTTTTTGAACTGTCCAATGAATCTTTTAGCATAAGGAACTTTATCTATGGCACAGGGTACAGAAAAGGAAAAGGAAAAATGGCAGCTGCTAAATTTTATCATTGGAGAAGCGAAAATGGCAATTTATTTATCAAGAAAAAACAAGATGGAGGGCAGAGCAGGACAGGAACCAGCCTCAGTCTGGAGATGCAACATAAGGTGCAGACTGAGGCTGGAATTCGCTTTTTATAAAATGAACAATGATTTGGACCGTTTTAAAACATTTGGTCTTTTAACAAAGTTTTATGCACTGTTGAAAATGACAAACTTGTTTTTACAAATCGCCTCATTGACTAAACCTCACTGTTTTCATTTAAAGTATTGTTTTAATTTACTGATGTATGTATGTATGTATGTATGTATGTATGTATATATGTATATTATTTATATTGATTTTACAACCACACAACACTAGCACTTTTGTATTTATGTGTAAATATATTAGTTAAAACTGTAAATAAATGTGGTTTTAAAAAATCAAATCAAAATCTTCAGTGGTTTCAGGATGTCGTGATTACAGTTTCGCCTTCGTCTTCTTCTTCAGTGGTATCAGGATGTCATGATTACAGTTTTGTCTTCGTCTTCTTCTTCGGTGGTATCAGGATGTCATGATTACAGCTTCATCTTCGTCTTCTTCAGTGGTATCAGGATGTCATGATTACAGTTTCGTCTTCGTCTTCTTCGGTGGTATCATGATGTCATGATTACAGTTTCGTCTTCGTCTTCTTCGGTGGTATCAGGATGTCATGATTACAGTTTCGTCTTCGTCTTCTTCGGTGGTATCAGGATGTCATGATTACAGTTTCGTCTTCGTCTTCTTCAGTGGTATCAGGATGTCATGATTACAGTTTTGTCTTCGTCTTCTTCAGTGGTATCAGGATGTCGTGATTACAGTTTTGTCTTCGTCTTCTTCTTCGGTGGTATCAGGATGTCATGATTACAGTTTCGTCTTCGTCTTCTTCAGTGGTATCAGGATGTCACGATTACAGTTTCGTCTTCGTCTTCTTCTTCAGTGGTATCATGACGTCATGATTACAGTTTCGTCTTCGTCTTCTTCTTCAGTGGTATCAGGATGTCATGATTACAGTTTTGTCTTCGTCTTCGTCTTCTTCAGTGGTATCATGATGTCATGATTACAGTTTCGTCTTCGTCTTCTTCAGTGGTATCAGGATGTCATGATTACAGTTTCGTCTTCGTCTTCTTCTTCAGTGGTATCATGATGTCATGATTACAGTTTCGTCTTCGTCTTCTTCAGTGGTATCAGGATGTCATGATTACAGTTTTGTCTTCGTCTTCTTCTTCGGTGGTATCAGGATGTCATGATTACAGTTTTGTCTTCGTCTTCTTCTTCGGTGGTATCAGGATGTCATGATTACAGTTTCGTCTTCGTCTTCTTCGGTGGTATCAGGATGTCATGATTACAATTTCGTCTTCGTCTTCTTCTTCAGTGGTATCAGGATGTCATGATTACAGTTTGTCTTCGTCTTCATCTTCTTCAGTGGTATCAGGATGTCATGATTACAGTTTCGTCTTCATCTTCTTCAGTGGTTTCAGGATGTCACGATTACAGTTTCATCTTCGTCTTCTTCTTCAGTGGTATCAGGATGTCATGATTACAGTTTCGCCTTCGTCTTCTTCTTCAGTGGTATCAGGATGTCATGATTACAGTTTCATCTTCGTCTTCTTCAGTGGTATCAGGATGTCATGATTACAGTTTCATCTTCGTCTTCTTCGGTGGTATCAGGATGTCATGATTACAGTTTCGTCTTCGTCTTCTTCAGTGGTATCAGGATGTCATGATTACAGTTTTGTCTTCGTCTTCTTCAGTGGTATCAGGATGTCATGATTACAGTTTTGTCTTCGTCTTCTTCTTCGGTGGTATCAGGATGTCATGATTACAGTTTCGTCTTCGTCTTCTTCAGTGGTATCAGGATGTCATGATTACAGTTTCGCCTTCGTCTTCTTCTTCAGTGGTATCAGGATGTCATGATTACAGTTTCATCTTCGTCTTCTTCAGTGGTATCAGGATGTCATGATTACAGTTTCGTCTTCGTCTTCTTCGGTGGTATCAGGATGTCATGATTACAGTTTCGTCTTCGTCTTCTTCGGTGGTATCAGGATGTCATGATTACAGTTTTGTCTTCGTCTTCTTCTTCGGTGGTATCAGGATGTCATGATTACAGTTTCGTCTTCGTCTTCTTCTTCGGTGGTATCAGGATGTCATGATTACAGTTTTGTCTTCGTCTTCTTCTTCGGTGGTATCAGGATGTCATGATTACAGTTTCGTCTTCGTCTTCTTCGGTGGTATCAGGATGTCATGATTACAGTTTCGTCTTCATCTTCGTCTTCTTCGGTGGTATCAGGATGTCATGATTACAGTTTCGTCTTCGTCTTCTTTAGTGGTATCAGGATGTCATGATTACAGTTTCGTCTTCGTCTTCTTCTTCAGTGGTATCATGATGTCATGATTACAGTTTCGTCTTCGTCTTCTTCAGTGGTATCAGGATGTCATGATTACAGTTTTGTCTTCGTCTTCTTCTTCGGTGGTATCAGGATGTCATGATTACAGTTTTGTCTTCGTCTTCTTCTTCGGTGGTATCAGGATGTCATGATTACAGTTTCGTCTTCGTCTTCTTCGGTGGTATCAGGATGTCATGATTACAATTTCGTCTTCGTCTTCTTCTTCAGTGGTATCAGGATGTCATGATTACAGTTTGTCTTCGTCTTCATCTTCTTCAGTGGTATCAGGATGTCATGATTACAGTTTCGTCTTCATCTTCTTCAGTGGTTTCAGGATGTCACGATTACAGTTTCATCTTCGTCTTCTTCTTCAGTGGTATCAGGATGTCATGATTACAGTTTCGCCTTCGTCTTCTTCTTCAGTGGTATCAGGATGTCATGATTACAGTTTCATCTTCGTCTTCTTCAGTGGTATCAGGATGTCATGATTACAGTTTCATCTTCGTCTTCTTCGGTGGTATCAGGATGTCATGATTACAGTTTCGTCTTCGTCTTCTTCAGTGGTATCAGGATGTCATGATTACAGTTTTGTCTTCGTCTTCTTCAGTGGTATCAGGATGTCATGATTACAGTTTTGTCTTCGTCTTCTTCTTCGGTGGTATCAGGATGTCATGATTACAGTTTCGTCTTCGTCTTCTTCAGTGGTATCAGGATGTCATGATTACAGTTTCGCCTTCGTCTTCTTCTTCAGTGGTATCAGGATGTCATGATTACAGTTTCATCTTCGTCTTCTTCAGTGGTATCAGGATGTCATGATTACAGTTTCGTCTTCGTCTTCTTCGGTGGTATCAGGATGTCATGATTACAGTTTCGTCTTCGTCTTCTTCGGTGGTATCAGGATGTCATGATTACAGTTTTGTCTTCGTCTTCTTCTTCGGTGGTATCAGGATGTCATGATTACAGTTTCGTCTTCGTCTTCTTCTTCGGTGGTATCAGGATGTCATGATTACAGTTTTGTCTTCGTCTTCTTCTTCGGTGGTATCAGGATGTCATGATTACAGTTTCGTCTTCGTCTTCTTCGGTGGTATCAGGATGTCATGATTACAGTTTCGTCTTCATCTTCGTCTTCTTCGGTGGTATCAGGATGTCATGATTACAGTTTCGTCTTCGTCTTCTTTAGTGGTATCAGGATGTCATGATTACAGTTTCGTCTTCGTCTTCTTCAGTGGTATCAGAATGTCATGATTACAGTTTCGTCTTCGTCTTCGTCTTCTTCAGTGGTATCAGGATGTCATGATTACAGTTTCGTCTTCGTCTTCTTCTTCAGTGGTATCAGGATGTCATGATTACAGTTTTGTCTTCGTCTTCTTCTTCAGTGGTATCAGGATGTCATGATTACAGTTTCGTCTTCGTCTTCTTCTTCAGTGGTATCAGGATGTCATGATTACAGATTCGTCTTCGTCTTCTTCAGTGGTATCAGGATGTCATGATTACAGTTTGTCTTCGTCTTCATCTTCTTCAGTGGTATCAGGATGTCATGATTACAGTTTCGTCTTCGTCTTCTTCTTCAGTGGTATCAGGATGTCATGATTACAGTTTCGTCTTCATCTTCTTCAGTGGTTTCAGGATGTCACGATTACAGTTTCATCTTCGTCTTCTTCTTCAGTGGTATCAGGATGTCATGATTACAGTTTCGCCTTCGTCTTCTTCTTCAGTGGTATCAGGATGTCATGATTACAGTTTCATCTTCGTCTTCTTCAGTGGTATCAGGATGTCATGATTACAGTTTCGTCTTCGTCTTCTTCAGTGGTATCAGGATGTCATGATTACAGTTTCATCTTCGTCTTCTTCTTCAGTGGTATCAGGATGTCATGATTACAGTTTTGTCTTCGTCTTCTTCAGTGGTATCAGGATGTCATGATTACAGTTTCGTCTTCGTCTTCTTCAGTGGTATCAGGATGTCACGATTACAGTTTCGTCTTCGTCTTTCTTCAGTGGTATCAGGATGTCATGATTACAGTTTCGTCTTCGTCTTCTTCTTCAGTGGTATCATGATGTCATGATTACAGTTTCGTCTTCGTCTTCTTCTTCAGTGGTATCATGA
>CM076459.1:11073258-11211444 GCA_038419695.1 Scomberomorus guttatus
TCAGCTGACTGTCAATAAGATGCACATTGTTGCTATGACAATAGTCTCATTTAGTTGTATAATGTACTAAGTTTAGGAGAGTGTGTGTGTATGTCTGTGTGTGTGTGTGTATGTGTGTGTGTGTGTGTGTGTGTGTGTATGTGTGTATATATGCGTGTGTGTGTGTGTGTATGTGTGTATATGTGTGTGTGTGTGTGTCTATGTGTGTGTGTGTGTGTGTATATGTGTGTGTGTATGTGTGTGTGTGTATGTGTGTATGTGTGTATATATGTGTGTGTGTATATGTGTGTGTGTGTGTGTGTATGTGTGTATATATGTGTGTGTGTATGTGTGTGTGTGTATGTGTGTATGTGTGTATATATGTGTGTGTGTATATATGCGTGTGTGTGTGTGTGTATGTGTGTATATGTGTGTGTGTGTGTATATATATGCGTGTGTGTGTGTATGTGTGTATATATGTGTGTGTGTATGTGTGTGTGTGTATGTGTGTATGTGTGTATATATGTGTGTGTGTATATGTGTGTGTGTGTGTGTGTATGTGTGTATATATGCGTGTGTGTGTGTGTGTATGTGTGTATATATGTGTGTGTGTATGTGTGTGTGTGTATGTGTGTATGTGTGTATGTGTGTATATATGTGTGTGTGTGTATGTGTGTGTGTGTGTATGTGTGTGTGTGTGTGTGTTGAGTCATGAGACTGGTGTTAACATTCTTGCGGCTGAACACGAGGCCGATCACACTGACTCACTGTTCAACCTGCAACTGCTCTGTTGGACAATTTTATCATCAACATGAACAAAGTAATTGATTACTGATGACATTAAATATTCAATAACTTTATCCTGCAGTGTGATCACATATCACATGACTCAGCCTGGGGTCATGTGACCAGCTGAGGCCACACAAGCTTCTTGGAGTTTGTATCCAGATTATAATCAATCAAGTTTTTATTGATTTCCTGAAACATCAGTTTCTGCTTGTTTACATCAGTCGCTCTCGTTTATCTCAGTTTTATGAGTGTTTCTACTGACAGAAACGCATCTTTTATCATCTGTTAATCTTCTGCAATTCTGCAATTCAGTTCAGTTATCAGACTCAATCATGTTCATGGCCCAGCAGGTTCACACAGACGAGGATCTGCATCTGTGTTGTGGTGCAAGATGATGAAAATATATGTCGGAGAAAATAAGAACAACAAGAACAACTCGAGTCAAGAAATCATAAATAGTATAAAATAAAGATACAAACATAAAATTTACTCTAAAGTCAAAAGATCTGATAGAGTCAAACACATGAACAGTTTATACTTTATTTTGCAGGAGAAAAGAAATAACATCAGCAGTTAGCATTTAGCCTGCGCTATGGAGAATGAATAGATGTGTTAGCATTGAGTTAGCTATGTCTCTGTGTGTCCTCAGCTGTTCTCCATTGTGGTTCTCGGCTGCGTGGCTAACGAGGGTTACCTGAACCGCCCTGATGAGGTTGAGGAATTCTGCATCTTCAACCGCAACCAGAATGCCTGCAGCTACGCTGTTGCCATGGGAACACTGTGTTTCCTTTGCAGCACCGGCTTCCTGTCACTGGATATTTACTTCCCTCAGATCAGCAGCGTGAAGGACAGGAAGAAGGCTGTGATGGCGGACATCGCAGTGTCAGGTGAGACTCCGCCTCCAGTGGGTGTGTCCCTGGGACACCTGACATCTCTGTTCCCACCTCACCATGTGACCTCTGACCCCCATAGCCTTCTGGTCCCTGCTGTGGTTCGTGGGTTTCTGCTTCCTGGCCAATCAGTGGCAGGTTTCTAAAAAAGAAGACAACCCTCTGCAGGAAGGAGCCAATGCTGCCAGGGCTGCCATCGTCTTCTCCTTCTTCTCTGTGTTCACCTGGGTACGTACCTGAGCCACATCACCTGACACCTGAACACCTGACACAATGTTACAGTTGCATTTAGCAGATGCTTTTGCAAGGATCCAGTCAGGAGAGAACAATGTGAGTAAGTGCCATAAAACTAAGTTCAGGTTTGATAGGATGTAGGTGCCAACAGGCAGTGCACAGAGGTAACGCATAGAGTGCATAGAAGTCCATCTGGTGCAGAGGTGTTCGCCAAAGAGCTGGGTCTTTAGTCTTTTCTTAAAGATGGAGAGGGACTCTGCAGATCGAACAGAGTATGGTAACTCGTTCCACCACCGGGGAACTACAGAAGAGAAGAGTCTGGCTAGTGACTTAGGGCCCTGCTGTGGTACCAGGCGCCTTTCATTGGCAGAGCGTAGTGAGCATGAGGGAGCCTAGACCTGAATGAGGGAGTTCAGGTAGGAGCTGTTTAGTTGTTTAGTTTTGTAAGCGAGTATCAGGGTTTTGAATTTGATGTGGGCAGCAGCTGGGAGCCAGTGGAGGGATATGAACAGCTGGGTGACGTGCTGTTTTGGGCTGGTTGAAGACCAGACGTGCCACTGCATTCTGGATCATCTGCAGAGGTTTGAACGTACATGCGGGGAGGCCTGCCAGTAAGGAGCTGCAGTAGTCAGCGTGATATTACGAGAGCCTGTACCAGGAGTTGTGCTGCATGCTCAGACAGGTAGGATCTGATCTTCCTGATGTTGTACAGGACAAATCAACACAACCAAGCAATCAAGGCCACTTGAACCTTAAAGTTTAGTTGGTCATCAATCATGAAACCCAAGTTTTGGGCAGACTTTGTGGGCATGAGTTGGGTTGTTTCAAGCTGGTTACTGATCTGCTGTTGTATAGAGGGACAGGCTGGGATGACTAGGAACTTGGTCTTAGAGAGGTTAAGTTGACGGTGGTGTTCTTTCATCCATGCAGAGATATCGGCAAGGCATGACGAGATCCATGCCAAGACTGTGAGGTCTTCCGGTGGGAACAACAGGAAGAGCTGGGTATCATCAGCATAGCTATGGTATGAGAAACCATGGGAGATTATTGGGCCAAGTGAGGTGGTGTATATTGAGAAGAGAAGGAGACCAAGCACTGACCCTTGAGAAAGCCCTGTGGATAAGCTGCATGGTTTGGACACTTCTCCCCTCCAAGATACTCTAAAACAGTGATTCCCAAACTGTGGTATGCATACCACTGGTGGTACGCGAGAATCCACCTGGTGCTATGCAAGAGCTTTGCTGAAAGGCCTAACAATTGCACTCAAACTGGCCCAAGTCAAAAAATTGTCATTTAATTTTATTACAGACATCAGTTATTACATATACACATCACATTACAATGATGTAAATTGAAACATTTTAGAAATAAAATTTGCCTGTGCTTAGTCACGTAGGGTGACATGACGTCACATCTGACATAGCATGAACTAGTAATGTTAGCTTGACACAGTCGGATTCAGACTCCTCACTCGTTGATTTTAGCAAGTGGAATGAGTGGCATTTTGAAATGGCTACAAGGTCCAAAAAACAGTCGAGAGGCAAGTGACACTGCTGAACCTGACAGGTCAGATGAACTTTTCAATGCTGAAGAGGAGTCGGAGTCAGCAGTTGAGCCGAGAGAGAGAGACACAAATAGCTATTTCTACGCACCTCCCCCTGCTGATTATCAGTGATTTTTGTGAATGCTCTGATTAATAAATTTATTTGATTTTGAAACAGTACCCTTATGTTGTTGTTATTTAGCCTTTCTGAGGCTGTTGCATGGTTAAATCAGCAATTTTTAACACCCCCCTTAGCCACTTCATCTCAGGACTGAGTAGTACTAATAGCAGTAGTAGTAGCCAGGGGTGGACTTACATAGGCAAGGTGGCTCTTTCATTGTTACATTGTTGATGTGGGAAGTGGTACTTGGGAAATTTGGTTAGGTACATAGTGGTACACGGTCTGAAAAGTTTGGGAACTTCTCCTCTAAAAGATCTCCCTGAGAGGTAGGACATGAACCAGCGGAGGGCAGATCCTGAGATACTAGGGATGTACACCAAGTACACCAAGTTCACGGTTCAGTATGTACCTCAGTTTTGGGGTCATGGTTCGGTACGATTTCGGCACAGCAAAAAAAAAAAAAGGTAGAAAATAACATTTTGGTCTTTCATTTTGAAAAATGTAAACATCTAACAATGGCTCATTGACCATAACTATTACTGAAACAGTTTAGTTGTGCTGCAGTGGAAATGGAAAACAACCTTAATGTTCCTTGCAAGGAGTCAGGACACCTGCTGAAAGCTGTTTTATGCTGATTTATGGTCTAACTGTATATAAAGTAGTTGAAACTAGCTCCACCTCCAGCAGCTACAACAGTAACATGCTGCTTACACACTGATGCTTCAGTATTAATAATCTAATGATGTCATATATAATAATATATCAGTCAGAGGGACCAAACCACTACTTTTACTGCAATACTTTAACTACATCAAGCTCATAATACTTATGTACTTTTACTGCAATACTTTAACTACATTCTCTCTCAGAGGCTACCTTGGCTAAGCCGGCTAACATACCGATGAGCATGCTAGTTGTGCACTGCCAAAATGTTCCGCATGGAACTTGCAGTCTCGAGTTATTGTTCCACACGTTGGAGTAAGTGGATTATTAAACTATTTTGACAGTAATTAATTGTTCTGGTCACGGAGTGTATTCTTCATACGACTGCATGCACCAAACGGTAATGTCTGTACCGTGACCGTTTGGGACAAATAAACGTACCATTACATCCCTATGAGATACCAAGCTCAGTGAGTGTGGAGAGGAGGATTTGGTTGTTAACTGTGTCGAAGGCAGCTGACAGATTTAGCAGCAATAGAGCTGAGGACTGACCAGCTGACTGACTGCTGAACGCAGTGATTCCATAACCGACAGGAGTGCAGTCTGGGTAGAGTGACCCCGCTTAGAGACAGACTGATTCGGATATAACAGGTTGTTCTCAGAAAGGAATTCAGAGACTTGGTTAAAGACTGTGCGCTCAAGTATTTTTGACAGGAGTGGGAGGAATGAAACCGGTCTAGTTTTCAACCTGGGCTGGGTTGAGTGTAGGTTTTTGAGGAGCGGGGTGACCCGAGTTTGCTTAAATGCAGCAGGGAACATACCCGTTGTAAGTGAGGAGATGATGATGTGTGTGACTGCAGGGTGAAGTGCGGGAGAAATGGTCTGTAGAAGGTTGGATGGTATTGAGATTTCCTCCTCAGTCAGAGGGGAGAATGAGGAGAGTGAGGCCCTGTTAGCTGGCAGCTACAGACTGAGTTGGTCAGGCTCAGAGAACTGGTTACTGATGGCAGAGACCTTATCAGACACCTGAACACCTGCTCTCTCTGCAGGGAGGTCTCACAGAGTCACATGACTGTGTGTGTGTGTGTGTGTGTGTGTGTGTGTGTGTGTGTGTGTGTGAGGCCTTACTCTGTCACGGTCACATGACTGTTTGTGTTTGTGTGTGTGTGCAGGGAGGTCTCACTCTGCTGTCATTGGAGCGTCTGAAGAGAGTCTCGTTTGAGGAGGAGTACAACAAACTGTTCAGCCCGCCACTCGCCTAAAACACACACACACACATATTAAACATCACATCTCTCCTTCAGCTAATCAGAAACCAGCATTCCTGTGTTTCCTGTTTCCTTGAGGCCTCTGTCTGGACACTGATTGGCCGCTCTAAGTGCCTCTCATCGAAAGTGCCTTTCTGTCACCATGGTGACAGCATCACATTGTTTTCTTCCTCAGATTGTCGAAGCAGATCTTTAAAGGTTCTCTCAAACTAAACTCTCAAACTGTTGTTGTTGTTACAGTGATGTCATGATGTCATGATGATGTAATAATACATTGTGATTAATGATGATCTATGATGAACTGTAGCACAAAGATTAAAGATATAAACAGCTGAAGTGGTTTATATGATGTGTTAATGGATACTCTGCTGCCCCCTGCTGCAGCTCTGATGACACTGCAGGCTACATGATGTCCCATGATGTCATCATGTAATAAACACAGAATGGCTGCTGCAGCTCACCTACAGGAAATGTAAATGTCTTCTGTAGCTGTAATTGAACAATACAATCAGGGCTTCTGTCAGTTTGTGTCAGTTTGGTGACAAATTACAGAAAAACTATTTGGAATATAAAGAAACAAACAGACAAACTTTATTCAGGCTCATCCAAATATTTAACATGTTCCAGGTTTGTCATGTGAAGGATGTAATACAGTTACAAGACAAAAGGAAAAACGTAAGGAAAAAATTAGAGTTATGCCACTTTTTAATCAATTATTCCACACCCACAAGGATTTGGTAACTTATTAAAGAGAAATGGTCTGAAATGTCAAAAAACAAACCATGTTGAAAAAAGTGATGCCTCCAAGCCACAAAATGTAATCAGGACAAGGTTTTAAACCTACTTAATGTTTAATACAGTACCAGTCAAAAGTTTGTATGTGTCCAAACCTTTGGTTGGATGGTTAACTACACCTGTCATCATAGAGCTTCTCAGCCTATTGCTATGCATGGATGTATAAATATGTGCGTTTTCCATTTTTACAAACATTTGACCTGACAAAGATCCAAGCAGCATTGAAATGTTGGCTAGATTAAATACTGTGTTTTGGAGTAAGTGTGCAGGCGTTTCTTTTTTCATTGATGCAGCTTTCTAATAGCCTTGTGATGTGCATATTACTCTCCTTCAACTAAAAAACAAACCATGTATCATGAAAATGTAATTGGGCAGATAGCCTGTTACAGCCATACGGTGGCGCTGCTGATCTCATGTTTCAGTATCAGAGGCAGATAACACCTGAGCACAGGTCGTCCACACCTGGCTGCAATTAAATGATGCCACTTCTTATCAATTAGGACACACCCACAAGAATTCGGTAACCAATCAAAGAGAAACGGTGTTGAATGTCAACTAACTGAAACTTTTTTTCAGGATCATTCAAATATGTATCAATATATCAGGTTTCAGGTTTGATGAAGATTCGATGAAAAATGAAGAAAAATATATTTTTTAAAACTGCTCATCAAAACTTCAAACTGGTGGCAGATCTAAGACAGAGAACTGTCAGAGGAATCCAGAGGGAAAAGAAGTTTGATTTTAACTTCTTCTGGGCAGAAGTGTGAAGTGTTCTTTACCTCATGACAGACGGCTGCTGAGAACAAACATCACTCAGATTCTTTATGTTTTATTATATTCTATATAATATTTAATGGCTTGTTTTTACTTTTTGTTCCTTTTTCCGTCTGAACTCTGAAATCTTTCCTTTCTTTGATTTGTTCTCTCATCTCTTCTCTCTTTTGACTTTTCACTTCCATCATTATTTTTTCTTTGATCATTGTTTCTCTTTGAACTGGAACTGTCAGACTGAGCTCTTGAGTCACATGACCTCCCTGATAACAAATACCAGACTTCATGGCTTTATGAATGTAAGAACAGCAGTTGGCCAGCAGATGTCACTGTACTGACTGTATGAAATGATGTTATTTCTTATATTAATTATTAATCTTAATTATCAAACATTAATAATCAGAATATAAATAGTTAATAAATGGTTTATAACTCATTAATACATTATAGTGAGTTATAAACCATTTATTGTTTAACTGTTTATACTGATTATTAGTGATAAGTAGGACTGTCACAAACTGACAAGAGTCCACGCAAGACAATACATAAAACAAATGTGTTTGTTAAAACTAAAGTTGCCAGAAATGAACAATAAGATGTTTAGAACAAGGTGCAACACCAGGCGAAGAAGATGCAGGGTGGATGTCAGCAGGAGGACGGAAGAGAAACAGTGACCACATGGACTCACTGGCAGGTCCAGGTGAACTAAATCACCTGACGACCCTCCACTGTCAGACAATTGTCAGGACCGTCTCCTGGACAGTGGGAGGGGCAACACAGTTAAAGTTTGAGTGAAACAGTTACAATAGTTTGACAGAGCATAACGTCATATATTAATCGTAACAGACAAAATGTTTCTCCAGATGAACTGGACTCATTTTTAGAGTTGGAATAATGACAGTTCACACAGTGACACACATCTAAACTTTAATCCAGAACAGTACAAAACATCTGAGAATCCTCAACCTCACATGATACTGATGTTTGGACTACAAACATGGACGTTAATGTTTACAGTGCATCAGTCAAGTCAATTTTATTTTTGAACTCCAAATCACAACAGAAGTTATCTCAGGGCACTTTTCACATAGAGCAGGTCAGACTGTACTCTTTAATTTACAGAGACCAACATTCCTCCATGAGCAGCACTTGGTGACAGCAGCAAGGAAAAACTCCCTTTTAACAGGAAGAAACCTCAAACAGAACCGGCTCTAGGTGGGCGCCATCTGCCTCGACTGGTTGGGTTGAGAGAGAAAGAAGGAGGGAGGGGGAGAGACAGAGAAGCATAACAACAACAACAACAATAATAATAGAAATATGAATAATAATAATAATAATAGCAGCAGTGGTGGGAGTCAAGCTGGACAGCAGTTGGTCCGCAGCCAAAGGTCTCCTGCAAGTTGAGAAAGCTCAAAAACTCCAGGGAAGAAGCCAAGTTAGTAACATCCATTAATGGTACATGAATGTGTACAGATGGAGAGGAGGAGGAGGAGAGAGGAGCTCAGTGCATCATGGGAAGTCCCCCGGCAGTCTAGTCCTATAGCAGCATGACTAAGGGCCGGTCCAAGGCAAGCCTGCATTCTGGACCAGCTGGAGAGTCTTTAGAGACTTGTTAGGGCAGCCTGATAATAAGGAATTACAATAATCCAACCTAGAAGTAACAAATGCATGGACTAGTTTTTCTGCATCTTTTTGAGACAGGATGTGCCTGATTTTTGCAATATTACATAGATGAAAAAAGGAAGTCCTTGAAATTTGTTTTATGTGGGAGTTAAAGGACATATCCTGATCAAAGATAACTCCCAGATTCCTTACAGTGGAGCTAGAGGCCAGGGTAATGCCATCCAGAGTAGCTATATCATTAGATAATGTGTTTATAAGGTGTTTAGGGCCAAACATAATAACTTCAGCTAGAAAATTGCAGCTCATCCAGGTCTTTATGTCCTTATTAAGGCACGCTTGGAGTTTAACTGATTGGTTTCATCTGGCTTCATTGATAAATATAATTGGGTATCATCTGCATAACAATAAAAAATTATGGAGTGTTTCCCAATAATATTACCTAAAGGAATCATATATAAGGTGAATAGTATTGGTCCAAGCACAGAACCTTGTGGAACTCCGTGTCTAACTTTTGCATGGATGGAGGATTCATCGTTAACGTGTACAAACTGAAGTCGATCTGAAAAATAGGATTTAAACCAGCTTAATGCAGTTCCTTTAATACCAATTAAATGTTCCAGTCTCTGTAATAGGATGTGATGGTCAATGGTGTCAAATGCAGCACACCATTAAACAGGAAACAGGAAAAATCCTGACAAACCTTGTGCCCTTATCAGCCAGGTGCTGAGTGATGGCCAACATGTTGAAACAGTGGAAAGCTTTAAATATGTCAGTACCGTTCTTGACTTCCAGGTGAGCTTCGCAGAGAGAAATTCAGAGAAATCCTCAAAGCGACTTTATCTTCTCAGCAGACTCAGCAGCCTCGGTGTTAGTCTGCAAATTTTAGAACTAGTGTACAAAACTCTAGCTGAGAGTGTTTTCACTCTTCATAGTTGACAAACCCCAAAAGCCCTTGATTCAACTCTTTATGTAAAGGACGAGGAAGAAAGCGAGGAGTATCCTGGCAGAGAGCTGCCATCCTCTGTTCAGACAGTTTGAGCCTCTGAGCTCCAGGAGGCGCTATAGAGCCACTCTGGCAACTAAACATGTCTTTAAGAAGTCCTTCACCTCAAAGTGCCGTCAGTATCCTGAACTGTGCAGAGTGACTGATGAACTTTAAGCCACAGACATGAAATGTTTTTAATGTCTCTGTGTTTGTTACACTGGCTGCTTCACTGTCTCTGTTGTAAGAATCTGCCTGCTTCCCTTCACATAAGCACTTTATTTCAATCTCATGTTGTCCCCCAAACCAACAACATAGTCACTCAAAATACACATAACTTTCCTATCTATCTATCTATCTATCTATCTATCTATCTATCACTAGGTGTCACGAGTGAACACTGTGTAAATGAGGCTGAATCTTTTGGTGATACATTCGGCTACAAGGTTTCATTTCTTCAGAAAAGAAAACCAACCTCAATATCTGAAATGACGGGGCAAATAATAATCTAGCTTTAAGAAAATACTTATAAGATGAATAAACATAAAAAACAACACATTCTTGGAGTATTACATATTATATTACAATATATTTTGTTTTTAAGCATTTTTCAATCAGATGAAAATAAAAATAGAGAAAGTTTTTCATGCATCTTTTTATACAAAGAAATGTTCCTTCTTACTTGTTATTTCCACATGATGAATTGACTGGATCATTTCTCTTTACTAGTTTTCTTTAGTGTGGGTTTATGTCTGTGGTTCAGCTGTTAATAAAGTTGAGTTTAAATTGAATGTGTCTCTGCAGGCTGTGCAGTGTCTGCTGGCTGTCCACAGGTTCAAACTGGGAGCGGACTCTGTCACCTTCAATCAGGACTACATCGACCCCACCCAGCAGGAAACCCCACAGGAAGCCCTGGCCACCGATGAGTGGACGGACGGGGCTTAGATCCACATGGACACTGTAGTTTGTGACTGTGTTTGTGTTGTGAAGGTTTATATTCAGGAATGTGTCTCGCCCTAGGCTCAGGCCCTGCCCCCAGATGGAGGTTAAAAATAACATCTTCTTTTATGTTTTTACTGATTTGTCATCGCAGAAGCCAAAAATATACAAACTAAAGTTCAGACATTTAATCTCAGACTGTTTCCTCCTCCAGTAAAATTCACAATAAAAGCTCAGTGTTAAACCATTTTTAAAAACATAAATATGAAATATGTTTAAATAGATGTTACAGCGCCACCTATTGTTGGATTTGTACCTACCTCAGTGCAGCTGATCTGGAGGATGTTCTGGATGTGGACACATGATGTTATTTGGAAAATTACATGTTGAGTAACAGAATAAATAAAAAATATAAAAAATATAAAAGTGTAAAGTCATGACCACAGCTCATAATGTTTTATCCTGATGCTAATGCTAACAGCTAGCTGTTTTAAACAGTTATTTAAACAGATTCTGCTTGTCTGGAGGGAAGTGCTCTACAGCTGCTAAAAGGCCACAGCTCCCCCAGCTGGTCAGAGGAGTAAAGTCACTTTTATTCAGATTTAACCCTCTGCAGTAGGTTCAGCATGTTTTATTTACAGTAAAATAACTTTATGTATATGTCATGTGGAGACAAATCAGAGCAAAGTGCTGATGTGGAATTTTCAGTCATTAAAACTGTGAATTATTAAAACTTTCAGAGATTTGCAGACTTGTTATCAATTCAATTCAGCTTTATTCGTCCCTCAAGGGGCAATTTGAGGCAAGCACATTTGCAAACAAGTGCACATATACAATTAATTTACACACATTTTAAACACTGTCCAACACAACAAAGGCACAAAAGACTCAAAGTGCGAGTGCATGAATTTATCATCCATACACAAGGTAAACTGACCATTTCTTGGATGTAGCTGTTCACAAGTCTGATGGCTCCTGGAGTAAAAGCAAACTTCCTTCTGTTTGTTGTACATGGCATCAGGTTAAAGGAGTCATAGGGGACATCATGTGTGGGGTCGCTGATAATCTCTGCTTTGTTGAGGACGTGTTCAGTATTAAACTGTAAGAGGGATCTTTGTGTTTTGCCAACAGTTTTAGAGCTGAGGGTAACAACACCTTGCAGTCGGTTCTTGTCCTTTTGACAAAGGGAAGTAAACCAGTAGATAAATGAAAGTTAAAATATAATTAATTAAAATACTTTCAATAAAAGAGGAATAAAATGTCAATATTCTCTGATTGGTTCCAAAAGAGTTTAGTTTACAGCCCAGACACTGCTGAGCCTTTTTCACAATAACATCTGCACTGTCACTACATCTCAGTCTGTCATTTAACACAGTTCCCAAGTGTTTGTAGGTCTGGACGATTTCAACACTTACTGAAGCCATAAATGATTGTTGGAACATTGTCTGTGTTTTGGTGAGATTACCATTTTGGTAGTTTTGGACAGACGAAGTGAGATTCTTCCAGTTTGGTGGAACGCCAACTCCTTTCAAATTTTAAATTCTGAAGAATCTCGTTTAGTCTGGCAAGATAGTCTTAAAACATATAGGAAGGCCCTCTGTAATGCCAGAGCTGCCTATTACTCATCATTAATAGAGGAGAATAAAAACAGCCCTCAGTTCCTTTTCAGCACTTTGGCCAGACTGACAAAGAGTCATTGATCTATGTATTCCTATAGCTCTCAGCAGTAATGACTTTATGAGCTTTAATGATAAAATTCTATTTATTAGAGACAAAATTCATCACCTCCTGTCCTCAACAGGCACTGATTCACCCTCAAACTCTTCAAAATCTTAGAAACAGCAGTAAAACCTGATATATATTTAGACTGTTTCTCTCCTTCCTCTCTTCCTGAACTAACTTCAATGATTTCGTCCTCTAAACCATCATCCTGTCTCTTAGACTCCATCCCAACTAGGCTGCTTAAGGAAGTCTTACCCTTAGTTAGCACTTCTTTACTAGATATGATCAATCTGTCTTTAGTAACAGGCTATGTACCACAGTCCTTTAAAGTAGCTGTAATTAAACCTCTTCTTAAGAAGCCTACTCTGGATTCAGCTGTTTTAGCCAACTATAGACCTATATCTAACCTTCCCTTTCTCTCTAAGATCCTTGAGAAAGCAGTTGCCAATCAGTTATGTGACTTTCTACATAACAATAGTTTATTTGAGGATTTTCAGTCACGATTTAGAGCATCATAGCACAGAGACAGCACTGGTGAAAGTTACAAATGACCTCCTAACTGCATCAGACAAAGGACGTCTTCTCTACAGATTTTGAAGCTGCATCCCAGAGACACAGAGAACATTTTTTTAAAAAGTGTTGTTTTTCACACTATATCCCGTGATTCGGATAGAGATAAGGTTGAAAATCTGAAAAGTGGTCCTTTAAGTTGGGCACTAAAATCCTGAGTTTCAAAATGGGAGCAGAACTTCTTTACTTAATGTTCAGAGACTACTGGCTAATATTTTCTATGTATGTATTTGGGGACTGTGCTGGTGTTTTCCCCTGACATGTTACCATGGTTAATTTATCTCCAATTTTATTCTTATAATTTAGTCTTGCCTGTCTCACTGCTGTCTTGACGTCTTTATTAACCTCTTCCCTTTCTTCAAGTGTCCCACAAAAAATATCCTTTTCTCTTTATTGAGGATGCTTTTTAAATCTTGTTACCTATGGTTTATTGTTAGGGAAATTTGTAATTTTCTTGGAGGGTATCTCTGTGTCCATGCAGAAATTAATATATGATAACATCTACTTGCTGATTAATATCTGAGCCTGGCTCAACAAGAGCATCTCATGCAGGGCCTTGATGTTGTTCTCAGACCAGATCCTAAATGTTTTTGTAACAGGTTTTTCTCTTTGAATAACTGGTTGGTAAGCAGGAGCCAGCCAAACAAAGCTGTGGTTAGTGGTTCCAAGGCCCAGCAGGGGGAAACATCTGTATGCTCTGCCAACAGAACCGTAACCTTCATCCAGGACCTTATTGAGACATGTAGGACAGTCAATGTACTGATGGTATGTAGGTAAAACACCACCCAGCAGACAGTGGTTGAAGTCTAGTAGAAACTTAGGTGCATCTGCAGATATCTTGTCCATCTTGTTAACCACGTCCAGTATAACTTCAGATGCATTGTTTACATTAGCATGGAGGTGGATGTACACTACCGCATATATAAGTTGCGGTAATTCTCTTGGTAAATAATGCAGGTGAAGAGACACAGTCAGCCTTACATACTTGGTCCCGTACAATTACAGTCTTAAACCACTTTTGATTTATGTGTAAACGGACACCACCCCCTTTCTGCTTACCGGTGATGGTCCTATCTCTGTCAAGTCATATCAATGTGCCAAAGCCTTCAATATACAGATCTGAGTCAGAAACCCGACTGTTCAGCCACATCTCTGTGAAGGCCATGATACATGCCTTCCTGTACTCCTGCAGGTGGCAGACGTTGGCCTGTAGTTCATCCAGTTTATTGTGCAAAGAGAGTACATTTCCAAGGATAACCGGAGGCAGGGGTTTCCTCCTTGTGGTGTTTTTCAGCTGCTGTCTCAGACCGGCTTTCTTTCCTCTCTTCTTCTGAGTTTGCTTGTTTGTGTTTACTGTACTCAGTGTATTTTCACAGAGTATCTCTGATGGTATATTTCAGTCTATATTGATGTCTCCAGTTCCACTGTATTGCAAACTGAGAATAAAGTCCCAGTTTAAAATCGGTAGCCTTGTTCTGTGGTGTTGGCTGTTTTCCCATCCAAACAGTGGGTGTAGACAGGCGCAAACATTCAATGCAGTGAGGAGCAGTTTGTAGACATCCATTGTCTCCCCTTTTAAACAAAACTAACCAGGTCAAATGAAAACTTTATTATACTTTCATTTCTGACATGTTTCTGTTGTATTTGTGTGGATAAGCAGTGAAACTATATTTTTTACTACCTTGAACTGTTCTATAATCATATTTTCAGTGATTATCAATAAAGATTTGTAAAAAGTGAATGTTTAAACTGTTTGTTTAAATGTTTAAAAAATGAAAAAAAAGAAACTGGACTGCAGAGGGTTAAAGAGTCCACTGACTGAAAACATGAAGAAATAATTCACTGTGAAGTGTTCAGTTCTCAACAATAATCCTGGTTAAATGGTGCTAAAATTATTTTTAATTTTTTAGATTTAGTGGTGTTTCATGTGTGTCTGAGAATAAACAAGCTGATAGAGTCACTTTGGTTTCTTGAATAACTTTATTAAATATTACACACAGACAGGTACAAACACAGACAGAGCAGAGCAGAGTGTAAAGTGTAATCCTACATACCACATAATGTAACCACAACATCTGCAATTTGATTCTGTCTGAACTTTTAACTGTTGAATAAATGCAAAAAATGCCAAAAAATAAAATCAGAAGTTTTCAGTAGAGGCCTGAGCTGAACTGAATAATTTCTGTTTGAAATCAAAAGCAGGTAGCTGTGTGTGAGTCACTGTGTCTTTAAACCTCAAAGCTTCAGTATGACTCAGTGTTGAGTGACAGCAGATTGAGTCAGTGCATTTATAGTCTGAAATGAGGAAAGTGAAAGTAAAGAGATGACCTGTTGTCTCTTTAATAATCAGAGTTTATTACAGTGAAACATCTATAAATGATAAAAAGACTGTATTAATTAATCAGTTGATTTAAACTTCAGAGAAAAACGATGTTTTAATAAAACACAAATGTTTCACAGTGAAAGATAGAAGAAACATATTTATCAGTAATAATATCAAACCAAACAAAGATGTGTCTGAACAGCTGATTTCTAACACTCCAATGCTCCTTTATGGTCCAAAAAGGAGTGCAGTGGTGCTCACTGACATGTTTTTAATAGTTTTTGGACAACAGAGGTCTACGGCACAGAGGAATAAGATATATCAGACTTGGCATACACACACAATACTTATTAGTAGATCAGTTCATTGTTGGTTTGGATCCAAACATGAAGACAAATATAGAAAATCACCATAATGATCCTTTCAATCTAAAAAATGATCTTTTCAAATAACATACTAGACTGAATGTAAACACTACTCGAAATACAGTTCAATGTTTCCAAACTATGTTCGCTGTGAGTACTATATTCAATGTACTCACGGCTGTGAGTACATTGAATATAGTACATTGAATAAAAGTCCTGTCTGGAATTAAGCCAGACTCAGCTGTAATTTTGTTTGTTGCTGTACTTCCTTGTGCATTAAAGGGGTAGGCAACAGTTCTTTGAGAATTAATTTGTTGGACATACTGATGTCTTAAATTAGGCAAGTTAGGTATTTGTAATGTTGGTTTTGTTCAATTTCAATTAATTATCCAGCCTACTATTGCTTGCCCATGTTAAGTGCATATCAACCCACCTTGCAGGTATAGAACTGCTCTGTGGCATCTTCTCACAGTGGTGTTCGTAGACACTACAGAACTCTAATTCGGTCCACACTGATGTCTTGTTTGCTGCAGTAAAACACAAGGGAAAAGAGTCCAAAAATGCTAAAATACCAAACATATATATTGCCACTTTGCATCAGCCATTACTCTGCTTGGATTGCTTTATTCACTAGGGATGTTCCAATCAAAATTTTTTGGCCCCAATCCTGATCAGCCTTCTTTAAGAATTGGTGTTTTCCAATACAAAGTTTAATGCAACAATCAATTTATCTAAATGTTGATTAAATATGTATGTACATACAACATATGACATACTCTAATACCAAAACTGCTAAATTTGACACACCTTATTTTGCACAAGTATCTTGATCCAAGTACTGAAGGTCTTGGCTCACATCCTTGGGTTGATCAGCTTAAATTATTGATATGATATCAGTGAATGTTTAACTGGGAAAAAGTGACTCCTGAAATCAATGTGAATCAATAAGCTTGAGAGGAGATCAGTGAGTCCACTCCGGCTGTTCATCAGGGCTGTCACTTTTTATTAGAAATTCAAAATTCTAACTTTTGTTTGGACGTGGGGAAAAATTAAATATTCAAACTGTAACTACATGCAACAGACCGTTTTAAGTAGTTTACCTTGTGATCCAGCAGAGGGCGCTTAAAATTCACTGTCAGCCTGACCTATTGCATGCTCTTTGACCTGTCAGTAAAACTAAGCTAATAAATAAAAAAATGGATGAGCAAAGCCGTGCTGATCGGATTATTATATGAGAAGCAGTGTGTGAAAGTATTTTGGGGACTACAATGTAGATGCCAACTGATTTGTAAAAAGCAGCTGCCTTACTCTACAGCAACGACAAATCTGAGGACTCACCAGCTAGCTTACCACACAAGTAAGGCAGCAGAGGCATCAAACAAGCAGAGCAACGTCAATTCTACAACCTTGTCTGACTGCCTACTTCAAGGATAAGATGGAGATTTTCTATAATTTTTCTTATTGTCAACAAATCTCATGTTTGGATCCAAACCAACAATGAACTGATCTACTAGCAAGGATTGTGTGTGTATCCAAAGCCTGATATATCTTATTCCTCTGTGCCGTAGACCTCCGTTTTAAAAACACATCAGTGAGTCACACCGCTGCACTGGGTGACATGTTCCTTCATGCAAGAAACAGACAAAAGAGCCACACACTGTACTAGTAGCTCCCAGGAATTTTAATTGAGCAACGTTTTGATCTACCAGAGATCTTCATCAGGCTTTCTCAAATCACCATCACAAAGCAGAACAAGCAATATATGGACATAAACACATTCATCACTCAGGTGATTGTGATCAGCACGGTCGAGAGTCAATGTACTCTCAAGCTGGACCAATCAGAACAGAGCTGGACAACGCTGTCTGACACTCCAACATGGGGGGCAGAGCATGCCTCCATGAAAAGGGAAAAAACAACTTGAAACATCAAGATCAATATTATACAGGCACATATGAAATACAGCACTTCAGATGAGTTAAATATAGATAATAAATCATATAAATCATCTAGAAAAAACAATTATCATAAAAACTACTATATAGAAAAATACATAGAAAAATAGAAAACAGTAATATATAACTTGCCCCAACATTTTTTAGGAATGCAGGCAAGTTCAGCCTAGTAACTGGCCTGAATTTGTATTGATACCTACAACAGGAAATACAACATAATTGAAAAGGAAGAGAATGAAAAGGGATATTGTCGCAACAGATATAAACTTTTGTGAGAGACAATCATATTTGTTAAGATATCTTTAAAAGAAAAATAGGGTCTGTCAATCATACTTAGAAAAAATATCTTTTCAACTATAACCACTTACAAAAAAGGCTTAAGGTCCAAATCTAAATGTAAGCCCATAAATTCTTTTTAAATTAATTTTTTAAAATTCATTCTTGCCTTTAGTTTGATTTTTGATCCAGCAGCTGTGGAAGTTTTTTTTTTGATGTGCATGTTCCTTCATCCCTGAAGATGGTGGTTACCGTAACTTTTTTAGAAATGGCTCCAAAGGGTAAAAATAGTGATAAGACAATAACCTGCCACTGTGCATGTGATGAAGGACTTGTTGTTTGTGTATTATAGTAGTTTACTCACTCAGTTGGGTAGTAGGATCAGCCAATCAGCTCCCTTGTTGTTGGTGGGTGGCAGGGATTGGACAATCAGCGCCCATGTTATTAGTTTGCCTGCAAAAACTTGAATGTGCCGGTTGTTATGTTTGCTTAGTAGTAGTTTGCAGTGGAAAATAGAGATAACTGTATCTGGATAAACTGTAAATAGTTTGCCATTAATAAGCCATCCATGCATGTGTGTGTTCAGAAACATGTAAGTAGAACTGTGTAATGAATCTTTCTGTGCCTTGAGTTTATATTGGCGGTGTAAATATGTTCAGTTGAGATCAAAGACATTAGCTAACACTTGCTGCAGTAATGGTAAATCAGTGGCTGTTACTGCAGTGGTGGGAATAAGTGCTCACATATATCATGTCTGTACTCCAGATGTAACCCTGTACATGTTAGGATTCACAGTGATGGCATGATTATTATTGAAGTGCCTTATGACAGCAGTGGCCTTAGGCTAAAGTGTATGCGACCTTCTAATACTAGTGATCTGCTAATTGGCAGTTTACCTTCTGGGTTAAGGCATATAGAGTTATGAGATATGCTATTAGGATTTGTTAGCTTTAGCACTGCCTAATGATTCCTGTTGCTGTGCTTGTGTGCTAATGTTGTTTGTTTATCCTTGTTTTCTTGTAGAACCACACACACACCTACCAGTGTTATTAATAAACACTATTGAAGATATCATCGCAGCATCCCTGCACACCACAGTGGTCACCGACTCCCAAGCTATCAATCCTCATAATAGTGCATGTACAGCTTGTTGTGATACATAACACAATCTCTTGATTTTGTACTACATTACAAATTTTAAAATTAATGTGTATGTCAATGTATGTCACTGGAGCATGGCATATTGTGCAGCATGTCTTGTGCCTTATGCTGGTTTGTCCAGTCAAGAGTTGTTTGGTAGATCATTCAAGTCTGAAAAGTTGGTGCCAGCTCATCTCTGTGTGTGATTGGCTCTAGAGGTGAGTTATGATAACCAATGACGGGGGTTGTTTATCCAAGTGGTACAATCAATTCACACTGGGGTGTGAATTGGTCTTTCTATCTTGCTGGCTCTTGTAGCTTGAAGGATCAAAGGTCGTTTGGGTCAGTGGTCTGGTTTAGTGACCATGCAGGAGATGGGGGTTCCTTATCTGATCCCTTCGGTTTGCAGGATGTTGTTTAGATGGTCTGGTCACTGAAAAGTTTGGGACTCTCACTTATGTATTATTGGCCAGCATTCCTGGAGGGTTGAAGATGCAGGGACTTTACCCTACACAGACGAGTGCCTACGGTGGCTGAGTGAACCCCAAAGCTGCACCATAAGAGCACTAAATTATATTTTGCAACTCCTGAAGAGTAATCAATTTGATTATCAATAAAAAAGTATACATTCACTGTTATATAATGTATATATATATGTATATACACAGACATTAATTCACCATAGGAATGGTGGGAAACGTGTTGTCGATAATGACAAAAACAGACTCCTTACTGAGCCTAAATGGTTAAAGGGGGTTTTACTAGCATGATTACAATGAGCAAAACCTGTTTCAATGTTCATATGAGCACCTGACTGTCATGGACTCATGGTTTTGGGGCTCTTCTGTTGCACTTCTGTTTAGTCCTTTTGGTCATTTGGTTTTGCTGTTTCATGTTATTTGTTTCTTGGAAAGATATTTAGATTATTGGTTAGCTTGTAGTTCTGGGTTCCTAGGTTCATTTGTTCAGGGACAGTTTGGTTTATGCTGGGTTTAGTGGTGTTTTCTGGGTTCTGGTTTGCTCTGTGTTTCCCTTGTGTGTTCTTCACTCCTCCTGTGTTCGTGTGCTCCTCCTCTCACCTGCCCTGTATTACCCTCGTTAGCCCTGTTCTGTGTTTTCCCCTCACCTGTCCTGTATCAGCCTCGTCAGTCCTGCCCTGCTCCCAGTGTCTTTCCCAGCAAATCACTCCCACCCTGCCCTTGTGTGTTGCCACCTGTTCCTTGTTGTCCAATTAGTTCAGTTTGTATTTAAGTTCAGTTTTCAGTTTAGTCATTGTTGAATTGTCTGTTATGTTGAATCAGTTCTTTTGCGCTGCGCTGCGCTGCGCTTCTTAGTCTTAGTCTTAGTCTTAGTCTTAGTCTTAGTCTTAGTCTTATCTGTTAAACCTTGCTCCTGTGTCTCTGTTTTGATTTCTTTAATAAATATTCTGTTCTTGATCCTGCCTGGCTGCCGGTCTCTGCGTTTGGGTCCACCTGCTCCTCAACTCCTGACCCTGATAATTGTTTCAAAACCGACTTGAAAAATTGTGAACCTGTCCTTTAAGTAGCTTGAACTCAGCAGTTTCCACCATTATATTTTATGCTGAGTGGACAATATATGCTATTTTGACATTAAATGTTGGAGTTGTATCAATGTAAGCATTGTAATATAAATTCAGGGTTTGTTTCTACTTAATTTACATGACTAATCTTTACTAAACTATGTAATCTAGAAAATAATGTTTGTAGAAACAAAAAATTGGCACTTTTATGTTAAGAAAGCAAACATTTTTGAGTTCAGCGTAACACTTCAACTATATACTAACACTACTAGTAAAGAACACAAATTATTCATTTTATTGAACACAAAATGGACAATTTGTCAAATAAGCATTATACAATTGAGTAGATATTTTTACACCAAGTTCTAAGTTCAAACAATTACTAAAATGTATGTTTAATTATTTAAAAGTTGTATTGATGTAAATGTAACACAAATGTATGTTTTGTTTCTAAGCAAAGATTTTGTTACACAAAGAAATCAGTTTTACTCAACTTTTAAATTTTATGTCACATTGATATTTGTAGTAAACTAGTAAATAAGTTAGAAAAAACAGAAAATTGAGGCAGTTTTATGTAAGAAAGCAAAAACAATTTGAGTTCAACATAACACTGCAACTCTTGTAATATTTTTTTGTTATGCAAAGTGAACAAACTATTCATTTAATTGAACATGAAATTGACTGTATAAAACAATATTTTGGGGGATTCAATTAACTCAAAATAAAAATATATGTAATATAAGTAAACAATGTATGTTTGAGCTTAAACAAATCAATTCAATTCCATTTTTATTTAGCGCCATAACAGAAGTTATCTCAGGGCACTTTTCACATAGAGCAGGGCATATTTTACAGAGACCACAGGGGGCACAGAGAAGCATAATAACAACATAATAACAATGATAATTAAAGCTGCAAGCAGTGATGAAGCTGATTTTTGTCACATAAGGCTGATTTCCTGTTGTCAGTAGGTGGCGCTATGACTAAATATTGACAGCCTAGCACCTCCAGAAATGTGAAAAGTAATTAGGGGGCGCTATAGAGCTGACATGCTATGCCCAAGCCCAATTGTGATACTAATCAAAATACCTCCTAGTTTGAACATAGGTGCAAAGTTTCTGAAGTTTCTGCGCATCCTAAAGGCCTCAAACATATTTGTAAAATGAAAATTGATGCACGAAATCAAAAATGGCTGACTTCCTGTTGGGCAAAAACATTTCAAAAAATAGTTTTATGTCCAGAATCTCCAGGAACCACAAGTAAGCCTGCATTTTGGGAGCGCAGTGCTCTAGTGGGGTAATAAGGTACTATGAGCTCTTTAAGATATAGAGGCGCCTGACCATTAAGAGCTTTATAAGTAAGGAGAAGTATTTTAAATTCTATTCTGGATTTTACTGGAAGCCAATGTAGCGAAGCTAAAATAGGAGAAATATGATCTCTTTTCCTAGTTTTTGTTAGTACACGTGCAGCTGCATTCTGGACCAGCTGGAGAGTCTTTAGAGACTTGTTAGGGCAGCCTGACAATAAAGAATTACAATAATCCAACCTAGAAGTAACAAATGCATGGACTAGTTTTTCTGCATCTTTTTGAGGCAGGATGTGCCTGATTTTTGCTATATTACGTAGGTGAAAAAAAGCAGTCCTTGAAATTTGTTTTATATGATGGCTGAAGGACATATCCTGGTCAAAGATAACTCCCAGATTCCTTACGGTGGAGCTGGAGGCCAAGGTAATGCCATCTAGAGTAGCTATATCATTAGATAATGTGTTTCTAAGGTGTTTAGGGCCAAACACAATAACTTCAGTTTTGTCTGAGTTCAGTAGCAGAAAATTGCAGCTCATCCTTTATGTCCTTAAGGCATATTTGGAGTTGATTTAATTCATCTGGCTTCATTGATAAATATAATTGGGTATCATCAGCATGACAATGAAAATTTATGGAGTGTTTCCCAATAATATTACCTAAAGGAATCATATATAAGGTGAACAGTATTGGTCCAAGCACAGAACCTTGTGGAACTCCGTGTCTAACTTTTGCGTGGATGGAGGATTCATCGTTAACGTGTACAAACTGAAGTCGATCTGAAAAATAGGATTTAAAGCGGCTTAATGCAGTTCCTTTAATACCAATTAAATGTTCCAGTCTCTGTAACAGGATGTGATGGTCAATGGTGTCAAATGCAGCACTAAGATCTAACAAGACAAGTACAGAGAGAAGTCCTTTGTCAGATGCAGTAAGGAGGTCATTTATAACTTTCACCAGAGCTGTCTCTGTGCTATGATGCTCTAAATCCTGACTGAAAATCTTTAAATAAACTATTGTTATGTAGAAAGTCACATAACTGATTGGCGACGTTCTCAAGGATTTCTCAAGGAGCTTATCTGGAGCTTTATATTAGCTTCAGATAAACTTTTAAATACATGTTTATGCAGATGGAGGACTGTGGATTTTTCCTTTAATAACAGCTTTATGACAGCACAAAGAGATGAATTTGTTTCCTGCTGACATGTTTTCACTTGTTTTGTTTTCACATCTTAACAGAATTTTATTCTAATGTGAAGCAGATTTTCTGATATAAACAAAAAACTTCTTCACTCTTCGAACTGAACTGATGGTAATGTCTCTTTATTGAACTACAAATAAAAAGTAACCTGAGAGTGTTTCATAAAGGTGAAATCTATAACTCAGACTATTTGTCTGTGATCGAACACAAACATATTCATGTATGTAAAATATTCACTGAAATACTGTATAAAGATTTTTAACATAAAACAAAACAAGCTGCTGCTGTTCAATAAAATCTGACAAAGTTCAGATTGACTGAAGAAACAAGAGTCTTAATGCAAAGATTTTAGTTTAATTTAGGATCTCATCACATTTGCATCATAACAAAGCTGATAACACTGTTGACATGAGAACATAAAATACATTTTTCATCTGTGAGTTCACAGTTTGATCAGTACTGGAGCTGGTTTGTGTCTGTATCTGATGACTGATTGAGAATTATTCATCATGAATGTTTGAAACGTGACGAAGCTGCAATGAGACTAATAATAGAAACAACAGCTGAGTCACAGTGTTTACTGTGTCTGTGTCTGTGTGTGTGTGTCTGTGTGTGTGTGTGTGTTACTAAAAGTTCAAACTGTCTTCATGAAGCTTTAACTTCACAGAATAACTATTTTATAAAATGTATAAAAAGTAAAATATAAATATAACAAATTAATTATACAAATAAACAAGTCAGAATGTAAAAAAATAAATAGATAAATAAATAATTCAATAAATAGATCAATACTGATTATCAGTCAACACAATGAATGTGTGTGGCTCTGCTCCTCAGTGGGCGTGGCTCTGCTCCTCAGTGGGCGTGGCTCCAGGTGAAACACTTGTGGTGATTCTGCAGAGCGGACTTTAGGACCCAGAGCATATCTCTCCTTAGAGCCATCCAACCACAGGCTGCACTGTCCTGAGTGACACACAGACACATGCTCCCTTAGTTCTGATTGGTCCACACAGTCTGATTGACAAACTGATCGTTCAATGGTTAAACATGAAGAGATTTAAACTAAAGACATGAGGAGGAGTTTCACTCATTTATACATTTATACGTCAATTACATTTTATATTTAATTTTATTGTTTATTTTTTATTTTCTTTTGTGTTAAAAATAGTAAAAATTTTTAAAAGTAATTAAAGAAATATTCTGTGGATAAATATCAACATTAAACTCAACAAAAATCACTTTGTGCCCCCTGAGTTCGTCTCCTCAGGCAGACGGTCGTCACATTCACACCTGTATGTTTGTTTTGCTATATTTTACATTTTATCTGATTTACACTTAAAATAAACTTACTATAAAAATGAAACTGTACTTTTTACTCTTGATTCATCTCGTGAGGTTTTATGTTAGTCACTTCATTTTTCAGAGTGAGTGTTTGAGTTTACCTGCTGAACGACAGCCGTCACGTTACTGAAGTAAGGAGACAAAACACCTGAAGCATCAACGTCCGACAGCTGCAGACAGGAGGACAAACGGACATCAAAGTAAAGTTTCACCTCCACAGAGCTGCTGACATCACATGGTGCTCTCAGGAGGATGACCATGACTCTGACTGAAAGCTCTCACCCTACCAGCAGCTCCTCACAGCTCGCAAAACATCATTTTAATCAAATCTGAGTCTATCACCTGAAGTCCTATCAAAACTTTATTTAGTGACTCAAAAACATGAGAAAAGAAGAACACAAGAACGCGAGAACACAAGAATAGAAGAACATGAGAAGAGAAGAACACAGAAACTTGAGAACAGAAGAACATGAGAACAGCAGAAAATGGGAACAGAAGAACATAGGAACAGGAGAACATGGGAACAGAAGAACATAGGAACAGGAGAACATGGGAATAGAAGAACATGAGAACATGGGAACAGAAGAACATGGGGACATGAGAACAGAAGAACATGGGAACAGCAGAAGAGAACATGGGAACAGAAGAACATGGGGACATGAGAACAGGAGAACATGGGAACAGAAGAACATGGGAACAGCAGAAGAGGAGAACATGAGAACATGGATAAAGGAACACATGAGAACATGGGAACAGGAAGCATGGGAACAGAAGAACAGGAGAGCATGAGAACACCGTTCCTCGGGCTGAAGGTTCTGGTACTCACACAGCTGCCCTCCTCCAGCAGTCGGTACTGCAGGTTCCTGAAGTTATCGAGTTTCATAGCGTCCCAGGTGACTCCGCCCTCTCCGACAGGTAACTCGTGATCCTCGAATATTAGCCTTGCCTCTCGCAGTGACTCATACACGACCCATAATGCTCGGCGGCACTGCAGGAAATCAATCAGAGGTCAGAGTTTTTACATAAACAGGTTGAACATAAAAAAGCAGCTCTCTGATTGGCTGAGAGGCCCAGGTGAGGTCAGAGGATTACCTGCGGGTGATTGGCTGTGGCAGCCGGGAAGGTGGAGCTTGGGAAAGATATGTTGGCATTGTACGGCAGGCAGTGAACAGGAAACGGCGTCCCCTGCAGGTCAGACAGGAAACAGTTCAACACTGAAGTTAGAGGCAGTTAAAGGACAAGTTCACTTTAAACAGCAGTCAGGTGTCCATATGAACAGTGAAAGAGGTTTTCCTCTCTGTAATCATTCCTCCTGTTCATACTGGATATTAAAAGATCCCCTTCAAATGTGCTTTAATGGAAGTGATGGAGGCCAAAATCCACAGTGTGTCCACACAGTCATTTAAAAGTAGATGTGAAGCTTATATGAGGCTTCAGCAGTCTGAGTTAGTCATATCAAGTGGATATCTGCCACATTTACAGTCTTTTTAGCATCAAATTCCCTCTTTGTGTTTCCTCGGACAGTGTTTCCCTGTTGAGCTGCGGTGGAAGTATAGTAACAAAAAGAGGGACTTTGGCACTAAAAAGACTGTAACGTTGAAAGATATCTACTTGATTTGACTCATTTGGACGCTGAAGCTTCATATTAGCTTCAGATAAACTTTGAAATCCATGTTTGCACAGAAGGAGGACTGTGGATTTTGTCCCCCATCACTTCCATTGTAAGTGCATTATGAAGGGATCTTCTAATGGTCAGTATGAACAGGAGGAATGATTACACCCGTCCTTTAAAATACAAACAGTGACAGGTGGAGGACAAACAACACTTCACGAGTTTAAACTGAAAGATGATGTCAGTGAAACTGTTAGTTAACATGTGATCAGTTAAAGAAGTTAAACGCATTCTGCTAACGCTATGCTAATGTTTCCTGTTGGGAGGTTGAAAGGTAAGGGTCCTACCAGGTCCCTGAGAAGGTTGTGGGCTTCTTGGACCACGGCTCCCTGGAGATGGCAGGTCGGCATGGCAACAAGCATCAGCTGGAGGCTGCAAAGCTGCAGGAGGAGGAGGAGGACTGATGGAGTCATGGTTCTACTGGTTCTGCTGGTTCTGGTCTGAGCTGCTTCAGGTGAGCTGAGTGAGCCGGCAGCTTCAGGTGTGTTCAGGTAACCTGGAACAGAGAGCAGCAGATTGGCTGGCTGTTAGGACCCATCAGCCAATCAGATGCCATCTACCTGTGTGAGTCACCCAGTTAAAGCACAGAGACTCTGATCCAAACCACAAGACCTGGACCAGGAGACGTGTCCTCCGCCAGGTGAGTCACTGCAGGTTCATTCAGGCCCTTTGACATTTACAGATTTAGATTTATAGATTTCTTTTGTCTGAAGTCAGGAACTTTTGTGTGTTAATATCTGACTAAATGTTTGATGCATTTGTTTTGTTTAAAGCTGAAGACTGAAAGATAAAAACAGTTCAGACTCAGCACCAATCTCACCCAAAATCTCAGAGTTGGATTTTTTTTTTTACACTCATTTGTAGTTTCTTCATGTTCATGTGTGTGTGTATTTGTGTGTGATGTTTGTGTATTTCCATGTGATGCTACTTTATACTTCCACTCCACTACATTTCAGAGGGAAATATTGTACTTTCTACTCCACTACATTTATTTGACAGCTTTAGTTACTTTTCAGATGAAGATTTGACACAATGGATAATATAACAAGCTTTTAAAATACAACACATTGTTAAAGATGAAACCAGTGGTTTCCAACCTTTTTGGCTTTTGACGTCTTACAAAAAGCAGTGTGTAGTCGGGGTCACATTTCAGATGTCTATGAGTTGTTAACAGCTCCACCAAATAGTGATTTTTCCCTCTAAACTTCTCACATGGTTTCATTTCAATAAATGTTCAAATGATCCAATATTTCAGCAAAAATCAAAGATTAGAGAAAAAGTCCAAAAAGTGAAAACAGATTTGTGTATCAGAACTTTGTTTTTTCTTCTTTCCTCTCCCATTAATCATCTCACGACCCCTCAGATTTATCTGCTGACCCTTTGGAGGGGCCCCACCCCTAGGTTGGGAACCACTGGACTAAACTAGCTAACTGTATATAAAGTAGTTGAAACTAGCTCCACCTCCAGCAGCTACAACAGTAACATGCTGCTTACACACTGATGCTTCAGTATTAATAATCTAATGATGTCATATATAATAATATATCAGTCAGAGGGACCAAACCACTACTTTTACTGCAATACTTTAACTACATCAAGCTCATAATACTTATGTACTTTTACTGCAATACTTTAACTACATCAAGCTCATAATACTTTTACTGCAATACTTTAACTACATCAAGCTCATAATACTTACGTACTTTTACTGCAATACTTTAACTACATCGAGCTCATAATACTTATGTACTTTTACTGCAATACTTTAACTACATAGAGCTCATAATACTTATGTACTTTTATTGCAATACTTTAACTACATCGAGCTCATAATACTTATGTACTTTTACTGCAATACTTATATACATACTTACTGCTATACACACACTTGTTTCCTTCAGGATGAGCGAAGGAGTCAAATATTTGTTTGTTTCCATTTTTCAGCTTTTCCATTAAAGCCATTATTGTTATGATTCAGCTCTGGTTGGGGATGCGTCCACACCGTCGCGCGTCATAAAACTCAACTGTCTTTCCAATCAGCCAGTTTTCCAGATTCAGATACAAAGCATCTTAACGAGAGATGGAAATATTCGTCATCGCTCGACCAGATTTACGGTTTGGACTCAACAGCAGCTAACAGCAGCAGGGTGAGTGTACCGATAGTTTCCATTCGACTTGAGCGTCCTGTAACTGAGCACGATGTGAAACAGTGATGATCATATTTAACTGACAGGCTTCATGTTCAAAGTTAAAGTTTCAACATTAATGAAAATGAGTAAAAGTGAGAAGTGAGTCAGGGATTAAGGTTTACAGCAGGACAAACTGCCGCTGAAATGAAACTTATCAGCGCCTGTTTCAAACATTTCCACCTCTGCTGTTTCTGACCGCCACCGACCCGGAAATCTATTACCGCAAGCGACGGAACGACAGCTGACGACATGGATCCCACGACGCCTTTAACAAACTTTACAACACGTTTCAGCTTTAATGTTTATTCACTTTTCTTCCATTTTGTTTGTGAGAGAATCTGAATACTAAAACCTGCTGATGGTCCGGTCGGTACAAACTTTATTCAAACTCTCTGAACTTTATTTAAAATGTAACGATCACAAATGTAAAATGTGTAATAGCTGCAGAAAAATAAAGAAACATCTCCCAGAAAGCCTCGATGAGTCGAAACAAGTAGAATATAAATGATGATTGTTTAGTTTTTCCTCCTTTAAGCAGAAATTGGTGAAATAATAATAACAATAAGAATCTTTTTGAAGAAGTTCAACCTTTTAAAAGATTCAAGAACATTCTGAACTTTGTTTTGTCAGCAGGAAACTTTTTCTTTGTTTGTTTAAAGATTCTGTGACTGATCAATGTTTCACTTAGTCATCTTAAATCCAAAATAAATCATTAAGTTAATGAAGTTATTGGAGTTAATTCATACTTTTATACATTTTGTGTTTTAATAAAAAGACTAAAAGTAGGTTGATTTTTATATATATCACTATTATTATTTTTTCACAAGCAGCAACTAAACTAAAACACAACTTAGTAATATTTTATCATGTAAAACAATCAGGAGACATTTATATGAACTATAATCAATAGAAACATGTCAGACCTGATCATATTAGAAAATAATTAGAAATCTGAATCATAAAAGTAAAAACATATCTGTATGTTAAGAAATGAAACATTTACAACAACAACAATAATAGATCACATGAACTGATTGATTTATTTTATAAATATATATAAGAATATATATTATAAAAGGGATCAATTTAATTGATACATTTCTTAAAGGTTTCCTAAACACTGATAAATGGGATCAATATGAGATTTATTTTCCCAAATATTATTTGTTATGATTTTTTCAGGGTTGTTTCTCTGATAAATTATTAAATGCTGCATTTATGGATTGATTTTTTTTTTTTTAAAGTTTGAATGAAACATTCACTGTCGCCATAGCAACCGCCCTGATGTTTAAAGTGAAACTTTTTCTCTTCAGTAAAAGACATCAACTTTTTTCTGCTTGAATGTTTGTTTTCTAATTTAATATCTGACCCTGAACATGAAGAACAGGTGAACTTACCTTCAGAGTCACTGACAGTCTGATGGAGGTTCAGCTGGTCCTGGAGGTCCTGGTGTTTGTCGATCTGGTTCTCCGTCTAGTTGGTGGTTGTTGTGGTTCTGTTGAGAACGTCTCTGCAGCAGCTCTATCATCTTGCGGTTTAAATAAAGCTTCATCCTGGGCAGAAACTGAAACTCTGATGCAAAATTCTCTGAAATTGGGAAATTTCCATTACCAATTTCCATTTCCTTCTTCTTACTCAGTATTCAGGTATTTAACAAATAAATTAAGAGATATGTTGAACTGTTTAATTTTGCAGTTAGAATGCAAAATGCAAATACAGGGTTAATTAATAGATTGATTAAAGGAATATTAAACATTTTTGGAATTCCAAATAGCATAAAACCTTCCTGAACTTTCACCTTTCATATTGTTGTTTTTTGTTTTGTTTTTTTACCTTTTTGAAACTATCAAGCCTACTCTTGATTCAGGCATTTTAACCAACTATAGACCTATATCTAACCTTCCCTTTCTCTCTAAGATCCTTGAGAAAGCAGTTGCCAATCAGTTATGTGACTTTCTACATAACAATAGTTTATTTGAGGATTTTCAGTCAGGATTTAGAGCATCATAGCACAGAGACAGCACTGGTGAAAGTTATAAATGACCTCCTAACTGCATCAGACAAAGGACTTCTCTCTGTACTTGTCTTGTTAGATCTTAGTGCTGCATTCGACACCATTGACCATCACATCCTATTACAGAGACTGGAACATTTAATTGGTATTAAAGGAGCTGCATTAAACTTTTTTAAATCCTATTTTTCAGATCGACTTCAGTTTGTACACGTTAACGATGAATCCTCCATCCACGCAAAAGTTAGACACGGAGTTCCACAAGGTTTTGTGCTTGGACCAATACTGTTCACCTTATATATGATTCCTTTAGCTAATTTATTTTTAGGAAACACTCCATAAATTTTCATGCAGAAAATTTATGGAGATGATACCCAATTATATGATACCCAATTATGATACCCAATTATATTTATCAATGCAGCCAGATTAACCAAACTCCAAGCATGCCTTAAGGACATAAAGACCTGGATGAGCTGCAATTTTCTGCTACTAAACTCAGATAACAAGTTACTGTGTTTGGCCCTAAACACCTTAGAAACACATTATCTAATGATATAGCTACTCTGGATGGCATTACCCTGGCCTCCAGCTCCACCGTAAGGAATCTGGGAGTTATCTTTGATCAGGATATGTCCTTTAACTCCCACATAAAACATATTTCAAGGACTGCCTTTTTTCACCTACGTAATATAGCAAAAATCAGGCACATCCTGTCTCAAAAAGATGCAGAAAAACTAGTCCACACATTTGTTACTTCTAGGCTGGATTATTGTAATTCCTTATTATCAGGCTGCCCTAACAAGTCTCTAAAGACTCTGCAGCTGGTCCAGAATGCAGCTGCACGTATACTAACAAAAACTAGGAAAACAGATCATATTTCTTGGGTTCTTCCCCAGAGTTTTTGTGCTTTGTTGTCGGGGGCCATGGCTGCGGGGATGGTGGTGTGGTCCTGTGGTCCCCCATTGCTATTGTTATTGTTATTGTTGTGATTGTTGTTATTACGCTTCTTTGTAGTCTCTCCCCCTCCCCCTCCCTCCTTTCTCTGTAAACCCAACCGGTCGAGGCAGATGGCGCCCACCTAGAGCCGGTTCTGTTTGAGGTTTCTTCCTGTTAAAGGGGAGTTTTTCCTTACTGCTGTCACCAAGTGCTGCTCATGGAGGAATGTTGGGTCTCTGTAAATTAATGAGTACAGTCTGACCTGCTGTGCCCTCATAACTTCTGTTATGATTTGATGCTATATAAATAAAATTGAATTGAAATGAATTGAATTTAATTGAAACTGTGCAGACAATACATGAAAAACTTTTATACATTTACAATACAGAATTCATGCATTAAACATTTCCTTAAAAATCTCAAAATGAGATTAATTCATTTGCTAATAAAGAGTAAATTAACAGGACTATGATTCAGTTTAATACCATGACGGAGGATCACAGGCTTCATTTTAAGGGTTAATGGCCAACAAAAGTGGAAATAAGGACTCAAACTCCACAGTTCAGATTTCCCTTCATTCACTGAAACTAAAGAGACAGACCAAAAGAGTGGTGAATGAATCACAGATCAGACTCGTCAGGATGTGGTTTAACCCTCGAAATCTTCAGTTTACATTTACGGAGAAGAGTTGAGAAAGAAAGAAAGAAAGAGAGCAGAGAGAAAAGAACGAGTTTAGGAAGCAGGAAGTCAGTTTACACAGAAAAGAAAGACAACACAAGTCTGAAACAGGAAGGAAACCTCGTTGTGTCTAAGGGGTTTCTAACCCAGTCCCCTTCAGTTTTTTCTGAATGACTCTGAAATTTGTAGTGAAATGTGCAGATGCAGGAAACATTTCTGACGTCTCTCCTCACAGGTTTCTGTTCTTTAAGCTCATTTGTTAAAGTTCTTAAACATTAAGAAAAAACGTCAGATCAGTTTATATGACTCATGTTTGTTTAGTCAGTATGTGAAGAGGTGTCAGTGTGATGTAGAGAAAGCAGAGGAAATATCAGCTGATTAATGGAGAAACATTTCTTCATGTTCTTTCTAAGTGTTAGTAAAACTTTATAAACTGTATTATCAGTTTGAATCAGACAGTGAAAAACAATTTTTTTCATGTCTAAATTTAAAACATTTGCTTTAAATAACTTAAATTATAACTCCCTTCAGAAGTTCAGACACTGATTTTATTAATTAAAACCAAATCATCACTTTCTGTGAAGTCTCAGCAGATAGAAGCTTATAATTTGATCAATAAAAGAGAACTTTACTGTTTTAATAACGACAATGTCAAAGCTTTGAACTTTAACATCAACACTGAACAATTAATTTATGAAAAGAAAATAAATAGGAGAGTTAGTCTCTGCAGTTGATAAACATACTACCTTACTGTAGCAGGTGGATTAGTATGACTACATGTTTTATTAAAATTAAACTCTTTAATTTGGTAACTGTCTTAAGGACGTGCCTGCTATGAAGGGTGACCATACTGAGTTGTACTTCTCTAGAGAGCCTATATCCATGTGAATTACTTTGTCAAGTTTAGCTCTTTTCAACAGTGCATCAATCCAGTCTTGAATGTGTGGAGCATTGTTGTCTCTCCATTTACAAAAAACTACTTTTTAGCAACAGCAAATCTCGTGAGCTGACGTCACATGATCTCACGGACAGCGGGCGTGATCTCGCGAGATGGAGTCACATGAGAACCAAATAGCGGATGTGACCACAGTGTCGGCGTCTCTGCATTCACCCAATTCAATGTATCAAACACGTGTCTAATGGTAGATAACGAGAGCAGAGCGGCGCTGTGTCCCACGTTATCTGACCGTCAGATGTGTAAGAAAAGGTGTGTGTATGTGCGTGTGCGTGTTGGTAACAAGAGGGAAAGGAGGAGAAGAAACGTCAGCTCACGGTGAAATCCTACAATCATGAGCGGAGAGCAGCGGTTGTTTGTCCACAGAGAGCGTGCGTGCAGACGGCAGCCTGTAACACGCATTGTCTGATTTTCGATCGACAAACAACTTACTTTCTTACTCACGATGGCACAAACACAGCAGCAGTCCTGAGTGGGAAAAAACACAAAAACAGTCTAGCGTGGTTAACACAACTAAACAGGCAGCAAACTTTAAATATTCCTCAGAGTATAGCAGGCAGAAAGGCAGTCTGTTAAATCAAACACAATAGCAATTAGGCTTAAAGCTAAAAGCTAACAAACACACATTTAATTCTGTCTCTGTCCAGACATAGCCTCTTACGTGATCGCTTCACAAAGCGATACGGTGTGTTTCATCCGTCCTGGTCCGGTTCAGATACGGACGGGGCCGTCGGCGCTCTGTCGGTGGGGTTTTGACGGCAGCTGATCCTTGGCTGTGTGGCGAGGGAAACAGCAGAGTCGACTTAATTGAAGAAAAGCGGTAGAGGGAATTTATCCACGTCTTTGTGAAGAAAATCCTTTTCTTCCTTCTGCAGGCAGTGAGAGTGCTGGGTTGCAGCAGCAGCGGTCTCTCTCTCGGATCCGGTGAGTGTGTTCGGTTGAACACGGAGAAGTTCGGCTTGTCCAGCGAGGGTTGAATCTTCAGTCGATGGGGGAAAAAGTCCACGTGCACGGGGTTACCTCCTTTAGTAAGCTGGCTCATGGAGAAAACAAAGCTTCCTCCAGCGCTGTTATGGTGGAAAGGCGATGTTGAATTTGCACAGCCGCTTCTTAAAGGGGCGGGACGTCACGGCTGTGTTGCCGTGACTCCCGGTGGTGTTGGTGGGTCTCTGCCAATCAGAGACCAGGGTTTGAGCTCCCTGCTGATGGTTCTCACCTAGGTGCGAACTGGCAAAGCATCATGGGAGGCGGAATCTGTGAGCAGCATTTTGATGCTGCTCCTTTGTTTCAGGGGACAAAGGACAAAGGAAGCCTCATGGTCAGGCTTCAGGTTTTACATTTAGGCCTGGCTTTGTCTGACCCCATGGTTGAGGCCCAACACCTCCTATCGTTATAGATGGGTTATCCAAAATTGGTATCCACAGGGACTGTGTCACAGATTCTTTTGTATAGCTATGTAGCTTCTTCCAAATATAGTACCCAAATCTTAGGCATGGGTGGGGATGATCTTTACTGCGATGTTTGATTAAAAAAGGCAATGTTTTAACCAACAGGCTGTGACAGATTGCTGTTCAGTACTGGCCCAAGATGGGTTAGGTTGACTAGATCTACTGTCTTCAGAAATGTGTGCAGAGTGAAAGCCCAGTGATATAACTGAATGTTTGGCAGGTTAGGTTTTGTTGTTTGTAGAGTTATAAGCCTAAAACACTTTTCTCTCATTCCATATAGAATTAGGTATAAATTTGTTAACTTGATTGTATAGATTTTCAGACATTGGAAATGGCAACATACTTAACACATATAATAATTTTGGGATGGCCATCATTTTTATGACTAATAATTTGCCCCAAAGGGAGAGGTTGAGGCCTTTCCATCTTTAAAACATATTTTTCAATATCTCCAGAATTGGGGTAGTATTTACTTTTGTTATTTGATCCAAGTCAGGAGGAAATATAATGCCAAGACAAGTGAGGCCATTTTGTGAGAACTTAATATTAAGGTCACTCAAATACAGCTTTGTTGACTGCTCAGAAAGAAGAAGGGCCTCTGATTTTGAGCAGTTCACTTTATACCCGAAAAAGAAGAGAAACATTCTAATGAAGAACCTCTTGATTGATGGTTGTGGCTGAGTAAAAAACAGGATAATATTGTCCGCATACAAGGAAATCTTATGAACCTCATTAGCTATACCGCATCTAAAAACAAAGCTATGGTAGGACTGGGGGAGCTACCTGTGCACCGTGACGCCTTTATATTATCAGCGCAAAAGCAATTTCTTATAAACCCAACTTGGTCAGGATGCACTAGGTTGGTTATCACCTTTTCCAATCTATTTGCTTATACCTTAGCCAAGAGTTTAATATCACAACTCAAAATTAATAGAGGGTGCCAGTTCTCACATAAACTAAGGTCCTTATCTTTTTTAGGAATCATAATTATAGATACTGTATTAGAAATTCCAGAAAATGTTCCTTCTTGGACAACATTATTAAAATGAGCCAAAAGCAGGGGAGTGAGTTTATTATGAAACATTGCATAGAACTCTTGAGGAAGACCATCATAGCCAGGCGATTTCCCAGTAGTCATTTGATGAATAGCTGTGTTAATTTCAGTTGTTGTCATTTTCCAGCATCTTTCTCTCACCAGTACTAATAGAAGGCAGTTGTATACTATTGAGAAAAAGCTCCATATTCTGGTCTGTGGATACTTGAACAAAAGCAGCTGATTCTGATTGGTACAGTTTATCATAATACTCCCTAAAGATACAATTTATTTCTTTATCATTTGGCAGTAGGTTACCATGATTTTTTTAAAGCTGTAAATATATTTCTACTTTCTTTTCTTTTTTTTAATTTACAAGCTAAAAGTTTAGTCGATCTCTTACCATCTTTACAGAATTTGTCTTGAGTTCTTAGCAACATATTTTCAGCTTAGCTAGTGAGTTAAAAATTAAGCTGGAATCTTAGGCCTAACAGGATGCTAATATTTTCCTCTGTGGGTTTCGTAAGCGCTTCCATCTCAGCAGCTTTTAACAGAGCTTCAATTTTTTTTTGTGTTTCTGACCTCATTCTGTTTTTACGTGATTGATATCCAATTATTTGGCCTCTTTTATAGACTTTAAATGTTTCCCTTACTTGGTGATGAGACCAAACCCATATTATGCTCTAAAAAATCATCAATTTCAGCATTGACAAAGTCACTTGACTCATTCCCCTGCACAGTGTTTGATCAAACACAACTTTACAACAAATGAACTTAAGAGAAACTAAAACTAAAACCTCAAACAGAGGCTGCAACACCCTCACCTGCAGTCTTGAGCACTTCAATGCACCTTCACACAGTGCCAGGTAGCAGACAGGGGTGTCCCACAGCTGAAATATACCAACACCGAGAACTTACATTGATAAGAAGTGAAAGCTAGTTGGTCGTTCCATTGCAACATCAGCGCACAGCAGCAGAGTGACGTGTCTGCCATTTTGGACTGAAGGCGACTAAGAAAGACCTTAATGATGCCAGTAAAACAAAATTCTTTCTATTTTGTTGTCATATATTTAATGCCTCTACCTAAATGGCCTGTGTTGAACAATAACAAAATATTATAAATATGCAAACTATTATCCTTATATATTTATTAAATTTATGAAAGAATCAAAGCAAAAATTTGTAAAACATTTATTCAGAATTTCATTTAATTCAATTCAATTCAATTTTATTGATATAGCGCCAAATCACAACAAAAGTTATCTCAGGGCACTTTACACATAGAGCAGGTTGAGACCGTACTCATTTACAGAGACCCAACAATTCCCCCCATGAGCAGCACTTGGCGACAGCGGCAAGGAAAAACTCCCCTTTAACGGGAAGAAACCTCAAGCAGAACCGGGCTCTAGGTGGGCGCCATCTGCCTTGACCGGTTGGGTTTACAGAGACAGAAGGAGGGAGGGGGACGGGGGAAGGGGAGAGGGGGGTGGGGTGGGGAGAGACACAGAGAAGTATAATAACAACAAAAACAATAACCATAACAACAGTAATGTAAGTAGAGCTATGACTTTATAATAGCAATAGCAATAATATCAGTAGCAGAAATAGAAATAGAAGCAGGACATCCACAGGACTACGCCACAGTCCCCACAGCCGCGGCCCACAGTTCAGGCGCTGGATCTTCCTGTGAGACGAGAGAGCACAGAGACTCCGGGGAAGAAGTCAAGTTAGTAACATGCATTAATGGTACATGAAGCATTGAAATGGAGAGGAGGAGGAGGAGGAGGAGAGAGGAGAGAGGAGCTCAGTGCATCATGGGAAGTCCCCCGGCAGTCTAGTCCTATAGCAGCATAACTAAGGGCCGGTCCAAGGCGAGCCTGGCCGGCCCTAACTATAAGCTTTATCAAAAAGGAAAGTTTTAAGCCTACTCTTAAACGTAGAGAGGGTGTCTGCCCCCCGGACTGAATCTGGAAGATAGTTCCACAGGAGAGGAGCCTGATAGCTGAAGGCTCTGCCTCCCATTCTACTTTTAGTTATTCTAGGAACCACAAGTAAGCCTGCATTTTGGGAGCGCAGTGCTCTAGTGGGGTAATAAGGTACTATGAGCTCTTTAAGATATAGAGGCGCCTGACCATTAAGAGCTTTATAAGTAAGGAGAAGTATTTTAAATTCTATTCTGGATTTTACTGGAAGCCAATGTAGCGAAGCTAAAATAGGAGAAATATGATCTCTTTTCCTAGTTTTTGTTAGTACACGTGCAGCTGCATTCTGGACCAGCTGGAGAGTCTTTAGAGACTTGTTAGGGCAGCCTGACAATAAAGAATTACAATAATCCAACCTAGAAGTAACAAATGCATGGACTAGTTTTATACAATAACTTCAGTTTTGTCTGAGTTCAGTAGCAGAAAATTGGCAGCTCATCCAGGTCTTTATGTCCTTAAGGCACACTTGCAGTTTAGTTAACTGATTTAATTCATCTGGCTTCATTGATAAATATAATTGGGTATCATCAGCGTAACAATGAAAATTTATGGAGTGTTTCCCAATAATATTACCTAAAGGAATCATATATAAGGTGAACAGTATTGGTCCAAGCACAGAACCTTGTGGAACTCCGTGTCTAACTTTTGCGTGGATGGAGGATTCATTGTTAACATGTACAAACTGAAGTCGATCAGAAAAATAGGATTTAAACCAGCTTAATGCAGTTCCTTTAATACCAATTAAATGTTCCAGTCTCTGTAACAGGATGTGATGGTCAATGGTGTCGAATGCAGCACTAAGATCTAACAAGACAAGTACAGAGAGAAGTCCTTTGTCAGATGCAGTTAGGAGGTCATTCGTAACTTTCTCTTTCGCTGTCTCTGTGCTATGATGCGCTCTAAAACCTGACTGAAAATCCTCAAATAAACTATTGTTATGTAGGAAGTCACATAACTGATTGGCAACTGCTTTCTTGAGGATCTTAGAGAGAAAGGGAAGGTTAGATATAGGTCTATAGTTGGCTAAAACGGCTGAATCCAGTGTAGGCTTCTTAAGAAGAGGTTTAATTACAGCTACTTTAAAGGACTATGGTACATAGCCTGTTACTAGAGACAGATTGATCATATCTAGTAAAGAAGTGCTAACTAAGGGTAAGACGTCCTTAAGCAGCCTAGTTGGGACGGGGTCCAAGAGACAGGATGATGGTTTAGAGGACGAAATCATTGAAATTAATTCACAAAGGTCGATTGGAGAGAAACAGTCTAAATATATATCGGGTTTAGCAGCTATTTCTAAGGTTCCTGAATTGGAGGGTGATTCAGTGCTTGTTGAGGGCAGGAGGTGATGAATTTTGTCTCTAATAGTTAGAATTTTGTCATTAAAGAAGCTCAAAAAGTCATTACTACTGAGAGCTATAGGAATACATGGATCAATAGAGTTATGACTCTTTGTCAGCCTGGCCAAAGTGCTGAAAAGGAACCGAGGGCTGTTTTTATTCTCCTCTATTAATGATGAGTAATAGGCAGCTCTGGCATTACAGAGGGCCTTCCTATATGTTTTAAGACTATCTTGCCAGACTAAACGAGATTCTTCCAGTTTGGTGGAACGCCAAATCCTTTCAAAATTTCGCGATGTTTGCTTTAATTTACGGGTTTGGGAGTTATACCATGGAGCTAGCTTCTTATGTTTTATTATCTTCCTTTTTAAAGGGGCGATAGAGTCGAGTGTTGTTTGCATGGAGGGACTAAAGTTAGCATAAGACTCCTTTGTAGTATTGAGACATGGCACTGAATTTAGTACTAGTGGGATCGCTTCTTTAAATTTAGCTACAGCACTATCAGAAAGACATCTAGTAAAGATGTTTTTGTCTAATGGCGTGTAGTCTATTAATAGGAATTCAAAAGTTATTAAGTAATGGTCAGATAAAATAGGATTTTGTGGAAAAACTATTAGATGATCAATTTCAATGCCATAAGTCAGAACAAGGTGGAGGGTGTGGTTAAGACAGTGCGTAGGTTTATTTACACTCTGAGAGAAGCCAATTGAGTCTAATAATGAGATAAACGCAGTGCTAAGACTATCAATATCGACGTCCACATGGATATTAAAGTCACCTACTATAATTACTTTATCTGTACTAAGGACTAAGTTTGATAAAAACTCAGAGAATTCAGATAAAAATTCAGAGTACGGGCCAGGAGGGCGGTACACTATAACAAATAGAATTGGCTGTAAAGTTTTCCAGGTTGGGTGTGAAAGACTAAGAACGAGGCTTTCGAATGAGTTATAATTAAGTTTAGGTCGAGGGTTGATTATTAGGCTTGAGTTAAAAATGGCTGCAGCTCCACCTCCTCGGCCGGTGTCTCGAGGAATGTGAGTATTAATATGACTTGGAGGAGTGGATTCATTTAGGCTAACATATTCTTCATGACACAGCCAGGTTTCAGTAAGACAAAATAGATCAATATGATAATCTGAGATTAGGTCGTTTACTAATACAGCTTTGGAAGACAGAGATCTAATGTTTAAGAGTCCACATTTAATTATCCTATTTTGTGGCACTGTGACATTGGTGGAGTTAATTTCTATTAGATTTTTATGAAAGAATCCTCTTCTGTTTACTTTAGAGTTAATTGATTTAAATGATTTGAGAGGTCGGGGGACAGACACAGTTTCTATGTAGTATTGGGTGGGTAACTGCTCTAATGGAAGCGCAGAGAAGTGTGTAGGACTGCAGCTCTGCTTCCTGGTCTCAACTCTGGGTTGTCATGGTTTTGGTCTAATAAACTCAGCCATATTTCTATATATGAGAGCTGCTCCATCCAAAGTGGGATGTATGCCATCTCTCCTAATCAGACCAGGTTTTCCCCAAAGAGTCCGCCAATTGTCTATGAAGCCCACATCGTTTTCTGGACACCACCTTGACAACCAGCGGTTGAATGATGACATGCGGCTATACATGTCATCACTGGTCAGATTTGGCAGGGGCCCAGAGAAAACTACGGAGTCCGACATAGTCTTTGCATATGTACACACCGACTCAACATTAATTTTGGTGACCTCCGATTGGCGTAATCGACAGTCATTAACGCCGACATGGATAACAATCTTACCATATTTATGATTATCTTTAGCCAGCAATTTTAAATTAGATTCTATGTCGCCCGCTCTGGCCCCAGGAATGCATTTGACTATGGTTGCTGGTGCAGAAAAACTAGTCCATGCATTTGTTACTTCTAGGCTGGATTATTGTAATCCCTTATTATCAGACTGCCCTAACAAGACCCTAAAGACTCTCCAGCTGGTCCAGAATGTAGCTGCACGTGTACTAACAAAAACTAGGAAAACAGATCATATTTCTCCTATTTTAGCTTCGCTACATTGGCTTCCGGTAAAATCCAGAATAGAATTTAAAATCCTTCTCCTCACCTACAAAGCTCTTAATGGTCAGGCACCATCATATCTTAAAGAGCTCATAGTACCCTATTACCCCACTAGAGCACTGCGCTCCCAAAATGCAGCTTACTTGTGGTTCCTAGAATATCTAAAAGTAGAATGGGAGGCAGAGCCTTCAGCTATCAGGCTCCTCTCCTGTGGAACCATCTTCCAGATTCAGTCCGGGGGGCAGACACCCTCTCTACGTTTAAGAGTAGGCTTAAAACTTTCCTTTTTGATAAAGCTTATAGTTAGGGCCGGCCAGGCTCGCCTTGGACCGGCCCCTAGTTATGCTGCTATAGGACTAGACTGCCGGGGGACTTCCCATGATGCACTGAGCTCCTCTCTCCTCCTCCTCCTCTCCATTTGTATGCTTTCATGTACCATTAATGCATGTTACTAACTTGACTTCTTCCCCGGAGTCTCTGTGCTTTCTCGTCTCATAGGAAGATCCAGTGCCTGAACGGTGGGTCATGGCCATGGGGACTGTGGATGTCCTGCTTCCATTTCTGCTACTGCTATTATTGCTATTACTATTATAAAGTCATATCTCTACTTCTATTATTGTTGTTATGGTTATTGTTGTTGTTATTATGCTTCTCTGTGTCTCTCTCCACCCCACCCCCCTCTCCCCTTCCCCCGTCCCCCTCCCTCCTTCTGTCTCTGTAAACCCAACCGGTCAAGGCAGATGGCCGCCCACCTAGAGCCGGTTCTGCTTGAGGTTTCTTCCCGTTAAAGGGGAGTTTTTTCTTGCCACTGTCGCCAAATGCTGCTCATGGGGGGAATTGTTGGGTCTCTGTAAATAAATGAGTACGGTCTCGACCTGCTCGATGTGTAAAGTGCCCTGAGATAACGTTTGTTGTGATTTGGCGCTATATAAATAAAATTGAATTGAATTGAATTGAACATAACATAATGTAACATGACATAACAACATAACATGACATGACATGACATGACATAACAAAACTTTCTGTCCTGCTTCCCAGAGCAGTAAAAAGCAGTGGACATAAATAGAAGCTAGTAGAATCCAACACTGTTGGGATTTTGAGAAACCAGACAACCTCTAACTTTTTCATGTCAAGGACTCCAAAATAGATGCACAATAGACCACAGACTCACGTTTGAGAGGATTTTGTCCTAGGAAGACACATTCCCTGCAAGTTAGTTTAATAAAAGTGAACTTAATCTATTTGTGCTTTTGCTGGGACCTCAAGGACCCCTGGTGGTCTGCGGATCCCAGTTTGGGAACCATTCTCCTAAACAACTCGATAACCACATTACAGAGTGTATAAAATTAGGGATGTCACAAGAATCAATACATAGATACATAGATACCAAATCAATACCAGCATTTAGAAAATGATACTAATACCGTTTGTTGTTACAGCATCACATTTCATACAGTTCCTCTGATTTGAAATGACGTGAAATGAATGTTTTTTGGGCTGCTTTGCTTTCTACTTGAAGGCTACAGGCCAATATTTAATGTGTAACTCTTATTGTAATGCAGCCTGTGTGCTTAAATAATGAAACACACAAAGTTTCTGTTCAATTATTTGTTTATTTATTTTTATTAATGTTTATAAAAAGTTTTTGAATAAAGGAGTGTGTCCTGAATGAGATTTCTGCTTTTGCCATGGTATCAAATCAGGTATTGAGAGTAGTGGTGCTTCAGTGGTAATTCTAGTATGGTGACGTCACTAGTATATACTGTAGTGTCATACAATTTACTGATGACTTATTTTGAGAAATTTTCTATTGCACTGATTTGACTGTGAGATTCACTGATTTTGGTGTGTAAGATGTGATGAATTTAAATTAATTTGATGGCATTTCCAGTCCAAAATGGCGGCAATGTTACCACAGCGCCATCTAGCTGTGGTTGTCAAAAAAGCACCAGAGTTTCGTCTCTTGTGCAGATGGTAGTAGTGAGTCTATTGGCTGGTTTTAGGACCAACAATAATCAGCTGACAAGTTTATAAATTGGATTTAGCCTGAATATTATTATTCATATCCAAATGCTAAATCATGGCAGAACCTCCACAGATGGTTATCACGTGATATTAAAAATGAATCTGTTCTTCTTGATGGGATTGATAAGACTAATATCGTTATATATCTGACACTGTCCAGATATTAAATATCATTTATCAAAGATTTGGAGAAATATGTTCCATTCTTAAAAAATGTTATCAGACAGAAACTTTTGAAGCTAACATGTCAGTTTTATGTTCAGGTAAAATGGAAGGACTTGATTTACCAGCATTGTGTTTCTGCTCTCAGCTGCTGACTGTAACTCTAACACTGAGCTCTGCTGTATCATGGACAGTGTTTGTGTTTGACTGACAGGATGCACTTATGAATCAGAGCGTCCTCCACACTCTGACGTCTGTAACAGGAACCAGAAACACGTCATAAAAGAAGCCAACTGACCACTCACGCATACCAGGACCGACTGGACTGATCGATCACATGATGAGGAGGAAACCTGAGTGTCTCACACACAGAAAGCAAATCATTGAATGAATGTTTGTTCACCTGCTGCCTCCTGTACAGGAAGTTTCTCCTTCAGTTATGATAAAATATATGTAAAAAATAGTATAGAAAATGATAAATAAACAGATTAAAACTTTAATCTGCAGCTGTCAGATCAGTGAGGTGAAATAAAAGCTCAACAGATCTGCAGTTACCTATACTGACCTTCACCTGAACAGCTGTTTCCGGTTACCTGGAGCAGGAGGGCGGCAGGGGGCGGAGCCTCAGACGGTAGTATAAAGTGAGCCACAAACAGGCAGACACGTTAATGTGGTTGTTGGTGGACTTCCTGCTTCAGTGAACAGGGCGCGTGCAGGCAGCGGCAAGCGAACACGGTGAGTCTCTGATAATTTAATAATAATCATAATAATACATTTTATTAATTATCTGTCTTTTGTCTGTCCGCGAGTTGGTTCTGTCGGTTCTGTCTCTCGGTTTCCGGTGTTCTCGCGGTGTTCGGTGGATGACGATGACAGGGGCGGTCTGGTCGGGCTCGTGCAGCAACGCGGAAATAAACTCTTCTGTACCGCCAGCTCTTTGTAGAAGATAAATAAAACTGATATTTTATGACCGTGCGGCGGTGTGACGTCATGTACCCGGACAGTGACGTCAGGTGGAGGTGTGCGGCAGGTGTGGGTGAATCAGCAGACTTTAGTTGGGCTGCGTCAGATGGTTAAAGGTTCACGTCGCACTAAAGATAAAATCCACTGTTTTCTCTACGGAGTCTGGTGTGGAGTCTCCGGCAGAGCTGCTGCTCAGTAAACAAGAACGTTGGTACCAGTTATTGATCTTGTATCGGTCTCACATGTCGATCGGGTGTTTTTTTTTTTTTTTTTTACTATAAAAAGATGTTTTATTCCTGATAAAGATGAAACGTTTCTGAGTCAGTCAGCTGATCGATCAGAAGTTTATTACATTTATCAAACTGTGTGTGAGAATAGATACACACAGGGAATAAAATACTAAGATGAAAAAAAGAGAAAGTGATAATAATAAAATACTAAAATATAGTAGTTGAAGTAAGTAAAAACCAGAGATAAGAAGTAGGTTATTAAAAAGGGGAACAATCATAAAAAAATAATCCTTATATGCAGCAGGTACCTGAACACAATTCAATTAACCATATTTTTTTTATTTGACTTGAATTTTTTTTATCTGAATTGGGTTTATTGAATTTGAGCAGCTGGAATATAGTTTTTAAATATTGTGTACTTGACTTTTTTTATCTGGAAACAAAACAAACACTCCCATTTATACATGTGGTGAATGTGGCTCTGTGTTCAAACTGCTGCTCCTCAGCAGAGCCAACACAAATATTTCAGGATCTGTTGAAACCTCAGTCCACCTCACCACATGTTGGGAATCTACATGTTACTTTCTCACCTGGAAAACATATTAAAACTTAATAAAGTAACATTAACAGTCCTACAGTGAATATTATAACAGCTTTTACCCTGGCTCAAAATCTCCGCCATCGCTGCCGGGTGGTGCGAAATGTATTCTGGGATACTTGACTGCCAGCTCCTGATGTATCCTCTATAAAACGGGCAGGGCAAGAACACATGTGGGTATTTGGACTGTACTGGGCTAGATGTGGATTGTGAACTGGAACAGTAGCCGGGCTGCGACTGACGACGTTCACAGGAAAAGACAGGAACACAGACTGAGAACGCCTCCAGTTTCTGAACATGGTCAACAGGAAGTAAATAACAGAAAAGCACCAGAAGTCGTCCCACAGACCTCAAACAATTAATCTGTTGACTGTTTGACCCTAGCAGGACTCCGTAGAACTCTATTTCACTAACTGACCTTCTGTCTCCGTCTCTCTCTTCCCACGGGGCAGCTCTCTCGACCACTGCTTCCTGTTTCCTCGTCAAGGTGTCAGCAGGATGTGAGTCCAGACCTGAACCTGCAGATCCACAACAAACTCCCCTGAACCAGGACCACCAGGACCAGGACTGACTGCTGAATCTCAGGAGGTCTCACTGGATTCTCCCTCTAGTGGATCAGGACCACCCTGGTCTGATTTGACTGAGAGATGCTGACATGCAACAGCAGAACTGTGACCCTGATCCTACTGCTAGCCCTGCTGCTGGGGTGAGTAATACTACTGATACTGCACAAAGTACTACAGTTACTGCTGCCAGCCCTGCTGCTGACCACAATAAGCAGATCTCTCTGTAAAACAGTTGTTGTAGTAATAATAATAATTAAAGCGGCAATGAACAGGCCCTCGCACTTTACACCCAATTTTCAGGATTATCGGACATTGTGTGAATGGGTAAAATATTATTTCTGGTGTGCAGTACGTGGTGCTGGATATAACATATGTGAAAATATGTATACATTTGATGAGCTATGTGTCATTTAGGCCTCAATTCCTGTTGCATGTAGGCAATACTACATAAGTGAAATATTAGTGCAGCAATACATTTACCAGAGGGAAACTGACATGGAAATACATTTTCATGAATATTGGACATTACATGTAGGAGATAACTATCACTTCCTGTGTCCACTATGTGGCATTGAGAACACCCACTGACTATACATCATGTTGCTGTATATCATGTGTAGACCAAACCATGTACATTTCATGTAAATCTGATGTTTGTCATATAAGGCTGACTTCCTGCTGTCAGTAGGTGGCGCTATGACTCTGTATGTATGTGTATGACTCATGTATATGACATGTTGACTTCCTGTTGGACTTAGGGTATGGCTCCAAGAGGCTTTTTTTAATGTCTGGAGATGGTACATCTGAAATTTCCAAATTTCGTACATCTGTCAAATTTAAATGTGGGGGCTTTGACTCCTGTGAGCAGGTCTCAGCTGCTGTTCCACATTAAATGTTCATTCATCTAAAGAGTCCTAAAGTTCAGACTGACACAAACTCCTGTTGTATCTGCAACGCCTGGGCCACACTGGATGCATGAGCAGCGCGTGTGCGTCGCGGAACCTCTTGGTTTTCATTTCTGCGCCCATGTTAACAGGTTAGAGCAGCCACACAGCCCGCGTGTGATGTGCGTCTCACACGCCGCAGCAGCCACACTTCATCTAGAGATTCGAGGTCTTGCCTATTTTTTCCCGCGTGCTGCGTGCGGTTCTCAGCAAAATAGACAGGGAAAATGATCTGTTGACAGTCATATTGACATCATACCAGTAACAATAACACCTTACGCCAGGGGCGGCTGTGGCTCAGGAGGTGGAGCGGGTCGTCTACTAATCGGAAGATTAGCAGTTCGATTCCCGGCTCCTCCAGTCCACATGTCGAAGTGTCCTTGGGCAAGATACCGAACCCCAAATTGCTCCCGATGGCTGTGCCAGCACCCTGCGTGGTGGCTAGCTGCCATCGGTGAGTGTGTGTGTGTGTGTGTGTGTGTGTGTGTGATTGATTAGATTTCCTCTGATGGGCAGGTTTGGACCTTGTATGGTAGCCCCTGTACCCATTCAGCGTATGAATGTGTGTGAATGGGTGAATTGACTCGTAGTGTTAAAAGCGCTTTGAGTAGTCGGATGACTAGAAAGGCGCTATACAAGTACAGTCCATTTACCATTACTTTCACTGTGGTTTCAATGTCACAGACATGAAGTGTCACCACTGCACGCCGGGGCAGGGAGCCTCTCTGGCGGGGAACTCCAGCACGGAGAGTCGGTGACACACGGAGCTTCTTGTTTTGACTCCTGCTCGCTTTCTGTGATATTAGCTCAAGCCGGGGCTCCTGCCTGCTGTTTACCTGCTTCCAGACGGAGATTTAGCGTTGTTGTTGTCAGTTTCCCTCCTGACAGTTTGGAGGTTTGTCGGAGTGTGTTTGGCTCGTTTGGGGAACTTGGTGTCGTCTGGGGGGATTGTCCACCCCTTGGAGTGGTGACAGCAGGGGTTTAACTGGTAGAATTATCAATATAATCAATAAAAAAAAAAAAAAAAAAAAAAAACCCATCCTGTGTGAGGAGTATGTATGTGACACAGAAGTATCCCCAACCAGACCCCGCCATGCCCGTCGGAAAGAAAGCCGCTTTCACCTCACATATTAATTTTTCTCAATTGAGCACACGCTTCTTAACCTTTTATCTGTCTAAACTAAATATAGTTTAGACAGAAACTATATTTATCAGCGCTGCTAAGGTAGACGCATCCAGTGTGGCCCAGGCGCAACTCTGCACTCAGAGGAGCTGAAACAGCTCTTTGTGTTTGTTGGTGGGAGGTTTCAGTCGTCCTGCATGGTCGGCATGGATAGACGTTGTTAGTCAGATCTCACGCTGAGTCTGTTAAACTTTATCAGTTTGACTTTTATCAGCAGTTTGACTTCTAAACAAAACCTGCATTTTAAACTGTTCTGATCATTAATTATTGATTATGTTTCTGTTTCAACCCACAGAATGCTGTATGTCTACCTGTACCCATCCTCAAGGTAACACACACACACATTCCATATTTCTATCACATTAAAATAAATGTTCAACTCGTTACATCAGTCTTCATACCTCATCACTCTGTTTACAAGTACAATTAATCGATTAGTTAATCAACAGTAAATACTTAATTAACCAACTATTTTGATCAATTAGTCTTTTAAGAAAGTCCAAATTCTCTGATTCCCGCTTCTTACGGGCTGTGTCCACCAAAGCATTTTTTTCCCAGCTGAAAACGCCAAGCACTCTTCTGAAAATGCCCAGCTGGGAGCGCTTGACAGCACTTTGGAGGCGCAACGTTTTATCAGCTGAGACGCTTTGGTTGCTATGATACAAAATATCTAAGTAACTTAGTACAGTTAACTTATTTGCTGCGCCTAATTTCACAGATACATTAAGCCTACTGAATGTAAATATGTTGACACAAGGTAGAGTACTTGGTCTGGCCCTTGCTCTGGATGAAGGGAAGGCTGAAGCACGTAGGGAGAGAGGACGGACCCGCCGGTCTGTGTGGGTTCATGAGATTTTGCGGGCAAGGAAGCATCTCAGCGAATACCATTGTTAGGTTCAAGAGATGAAGTTGCACATAGCCCGGTTCAAGGAGTACTTTCGTATGAGCAGGACGAAGTTTGAAGTGTTGCTCTGGAAAACTGGACCTTCCATACACAAATTACCAAGAGGCCATCAGCTCGGGGGAGCATCTCTCCATTTATCTGAGGTAACCTATGTGGCACAACTTAGTTAAACTTCAGTTACATAATTATTTATATGCCTATTTTTTTTCTAGGCATTTGTGATTCAGTGATACCAAAGATTTTACACATCTAAACACATTCATTATTTAATATATTTTAGGAACAGCACCATTGCAATCATATATACGCACAGATCTATTTTATTGTATCTATTAGGCTTTTATTTTCTTATTTTTATTTTATTTTTTACTTTTTTGTGATGTAAATATTCTAATGTGCTGCTAGCATGTTAAAGTATAGGTTTTTTTTAAAATTTGATTTATAACCAATGGATTATTGACCCACTGCAACTTTTTCTATATTTATTTCAGGTATCTGTCAACAGGAGATTCATTTAGATCGATAGCTTTTAGCTACAGGGTGGGTTACTGTACAGTGGCAAGAATAGTGAAAGATGTTTGTGAGGTAATATGGTCTGTCATGGTCCAGGAGTACATGCCCTTCCCTGAACACCACCACAGGAAGAGGATCGCAGGAGACTTCCATAGGCTATGGACCTTCCCCAACTGCCTGGGAGCAATCAATGGGAAGCATGTTGCAATACAGGCCCCATCATCAACAGGGTCCATGTTTTACAATTACAAAGGGAGCTTCTCCATTGTCTTCCTAGCAGTAGTTCATGCCCACTACCTTTTCCGGATGGTGGATGTGGGGGCATATGGGAAAAGCAGCAATGGTGGGACCCTCTGTGCCTCTGACTTTGTCAAGGCCCTCCACCAGGGGACCCTTGACCTGCCAGAGGATGCACCTTTACCAGGAGCTGAAGACCTCCAGGCTGTGCCACATGTATTTATGGGTGATGAAGCTTTTCCTCTGAAGAGGCACTTTCTCCGGGCCTACCCAGAAAAACACCTTGATAGGGAGAAGTGTATGTTCCATTACTGTCTTTCCCACGCCAGGAGGATGGTGGAGTGCACATTTGGGATCCTTGCTGCCCAGTGGAGATTCCACACTGGGAGGAGGCTGATGATGAAGAGGAAGGAAGGTGTGCCCCCCCCCCCCCCCTGCCATTGGAGCCACAGATTGCCATGCAGCCCATCCAGCGAGTAGGCAGCAACAACGCTTCTAGGGAAGCACTGGAAGTTAGACAGAAGTACACCACCTACTTCTCTCCAGCAGGTGAAGTTGCATGGCAGCATTCTGTCATTTAATGCCTCTCCAACTCCCACCACCATCAGTACCATCAACATCAGGACTACCACCACTGTCAGGACCACCACCATCAGGACTATCAAAAATCTTAAAACTAACATTGTATAGTTGACAAGCTATACAATGCAACACATAAAACAGTAATCTAAATAATAAATTACTGGAAGGAAGAATCATTTTAATCATATTTTAATTATCAAGTACAGATTCATAAATGACAAGTGTCAACATAAAAAAAAAAAAATAAAGCTATTGCTGCATATTTATTCAGGTCATGTGTGTCTGTATGTATGTGTGTTTTACTGATTGTCAGAGCTAAATTTTGCATCATGTGAAATCTGTTGGAATTTGATTTTAACCTCTGATCGACTGTGGGGAGGAAGGCATCTCAAAGCCCCAAAAGAAAATGCTCCTCCTTGTCTGGCTGATTATTAATGGTGTTAAGGACACAGCACTGATACTCAGACACATCTGGCTCAGCCATTCTCTTTGGAGCCAGAGTACAGCGAGCAGATCTTTCAGAAGTACAGGGTGGGTGATCACATCAGGGGAGTCAAGAGATCTGGGCTGTGTGGTATTAGCCTGTGTCAGGCCGAAGATGAAAGGGTGCTCACATCTGTTGTCTGTGGGGGACAAATCCAGAAAAAAATAAAATAATAATAATGTACACTAATTAAGTATACTACTAATAGTAGTAATTTATTCCTTTTGACAGAAATGTGAATCCTTACAATTCTTAACAGACTTAAAACAGATATAGCAGCATTTTAATATCTTTCAAACAGCCTTCTAAAAGAGCCAGCTTCAGACAAAATGTCGTCACTGTGAAGGTGTAAAAGCAAAGTCAGCAGAAAGATCGAAGTGACAGTAAGATCACACACTTATATCATGTTTGTGTTTGCAGGTTTTTTCTGCCCTTCAAGGAAGTGACCCGACCAGAGGATGAGTCAGTAACACACACACACACACACACTTTTCCCTGAGTAGAGACTAATAGGGTTATCAGCTCCACCTTCCTCACTGACCTTCATACAGAGCAGCTGTTACCTGTTGACCTGTCAGAGTGAGAACTCTCCACCTGTTCTCTGAGGCCAACATGCACGATCACACAGTCACATGATCACAGAGTTACATACAGTATGAACCAGTACAGGTCCTGCTTTAATGTATAATCTTTTCTTTTCTTCTTAAAACACAAACAATCCCAAGATTAAACTAGTTTTACTCAACTGAGAAACAAAACTCAACAAAGTAGTTTTACAGCTGAAACTTTTTGACTTCTGAGTGTTCTGATGCATCGTTTTATCTCTTGACAAGTAAATCAGTATCAGTGAACATGTAGGCCAATAAGGAACAGTAAGTCAGTCAGAAGACAACGCAACTGAAGTAAAATACATGAAAAGAGACAAAACGTGTTACAATGTACCTGATAATTCTATAAATACCTGCAGATTAGAAGTTATTTAAAGGACAAACAGACAAAATCTGTACAAAATATTCAGCCCTTTATTAAATATAACAACCTAGAGTGGGAGATACAGAGACATAGACGACACTGTGGAAATTTTAAAGCTGGAACTAAGAAGAAGAAAAATAAAAGATGGAGAATAATAACAGAAATTTAAAGTAGAAAAAGACAGTTTAAAAAAGGTGGAATTTGTGTGGTAGGAAATTAGAATTATACATGATGCAACATGTTCTCTTTATTCTCTAATGAACTCTAATGTAACAGCAAATTATTACGTCATTGAGCCATTTCAGGCTCACCCAAAAAATTTAAGCACAGAAATAGTAAAAAACTGTTTAACACTGTACCTCCACAGTTCAGTACTACATAGTTCAGTCTTTTCACATATTTTCAGAATTTTTTTAAACATGTATAATGTTTAAAAAGAAATCTCTGATTTTTCTTTACATGGACTTTAATCGATTAATCTTTGCAGCTCTGCAATATAGTAAAACACAGTGCTAATAATATAAAATGTCTTTATAGGAGAGGTTTTAATAGTTGACAAATACTGTACATTGATAAAAAAGTCCTTATATCTGCTTATAACCACTTAACTCTTTATATACTGATTATAATATTGTTATATTATCCAATATTGGAAATTTTAATCTCAGTCTTACTCATTAAATAAAGAAAAAGAAAGATGATAACATTACTATCACTGATGGAAAAGAGATGGAATTACAAAATGAACTCCGGCTGTCATAAACTAAACTCTGGCTGTGAGTTGAGGTGTTGTAGCTGCCGTCTGATTGGCTGTGAGTTGAGGTGTTGTAGCTGCCGTCTGATTGGCTGTGAGTTGAGGTGTTGTAGCTGCCGTCTGATTGGCTGTGAGTTGAGGTGTTGTAGCTGCCGTCTGATTGGCTGTGAGTTGAGATGTTGTAGCTGCCGTCTGATTGGCTGTGAGTTGAGGCGTTGTAGCTGCCGTCTGATCTGTGTTTGTTGGTTTAAGGAGGAGTTCTTGTGTTCAGTATCAGTGTAGATAAAGGTGACTCAGTTTATTTAAAGGGTGAAGTAGCAGGATATGACAACAACACATTCCTGTTTTCAATGATCCCTTCAATCAATAAATCATTAAGTTACTAATAATAGGGACCCAGAAATCCTTGGTGTGGTACAGGTGATCTTTGTAGTGAAGGTCACTTGTACCACAGAAAGTTTTAACACAAGAATCACAGACGTTATATGTGGATGTTGTGTTCAAAGTTTCTTCTGTGGTGATAAATAACAGCTGTTTAAACTCTTCCTTAACTTAGCTTCTCTTATGGCACCACAAGACTCCGCATTCTCCTTTATAACAGTAGTTTGAATGTAAACAAACTAGACAGTTTGACTTGTAAATCTGCATGTTGTGTTTCATAACAGCTGAAACTATTTCACTACCGAGGTCAACAACAGTTTCAGATTCATATAGTTGTGTAGTGTTAGTGCCTGTATGATAAGATCTGTCAATCATTTGATAGCAGGTTTCAATCTTGTGCTTTAAATGTCGTTAGTGGGGATGTCCTTTAGTTTTCTTTTGGATAACAGATTGTGCCTTTAAAATATTTACAGTAATTAACAGTAATACATCTCAATACAGGTGTATTGAGACGGTGTGACCAGTGAAACTCTGTAGTGACATCTGCTGTGAGGAACTACAATGACACTCACAATAGATTGCTTTATTAATCCCAGAGGGAAATTACAGCAGCAAAGTCACATAAATCACTAAAGTAATGATACAGAAAAAACACAAAACAATCATTTTTATTTATTTATAGGGGACTACACGTTAATCAACACAGACATTTAAACAATGTCAATGTAAATGTGCCAGGGTTTGCTCATTTACACCTGTAGTCCTGACTCAACTTAAAATTCACAAATGGATGAAACACTATATATATTTATATAGCACCAAATCCCAACAGAAGTTATCTCAGGACACTTTTTTTACATAGAGCAGGTCAGACTGTACTTTTTGATTTACAGAGACCCAACATTCCTCCATGAGCAGCACTTGGTGACAGCAGCAAGGAAAAACTCCCCTTTAATGAACTGCATATCAGTAGTAGTGTCGGGCAGATCATGTTATCAGCTGTACAGAAAGTTTTGATGTTGTCTCTGCATATATTTAAATATAATGACTGTATACTCAGAGTTAGAGAGATCCTTTATGTAACAGTGATATAATATAGCATCTTAGCTACAAATAGAGGTTTAACAGGACACAAAAAACACACTTTAGTATGTTTTTGGTACATTAGGGAAACAAATGACATGCACAAGATAACATTTTGATCATTAAAATGGTGGCAACAGCTTCTGTCTGTGGGATGATCAATGAAAACCTGAAATTAAAACCTTGAAAATGGCACAAACAAACCAAAAGTGTGTGTATGTGTGTGTGTCCGTGTGTCCGTGTGTCCGTATGTCCGTGTGTGTGTCCGTGTCCCCTGCAGATCTGCTGAAGTCACCATGACTCGTGTTTTCCACCTGGTGGCTCCTGACCAGTAAGTACACTGATGACTTCATCATCAGATTTTGTTTTTAATAAACAGCTGATTGATTTGTTGGTTTTAGTTTACGTCACGATCACTGATTGGACGTTTAAAGAGAAGCAATCAGTGTCACTACCAATTAAACTTCACACTACACATTTCCTAAACATTTAATATTTGGTTTTTGTTTTCTGGAGTTCACCAAGATGTTTCACCACCATCCACAATCAGTTTTTAATATTTTCCAGCCGTGAGCAGCTTCCTTTGTGCACACTCTAAACTCATTTATACTTAAATGTGTGACTTTAACAGCATGAACACACTACAGACTTGGACTGTGCTGGGAACCAGTGTGTAGTCTGTGACTGGGATGCAGCTAAAACCCCAGACTGTGTGAAGTCTGACACCTGCTGGTCAGAAGCAGGAACTGAACAGTTTACATGTGAATGACTGCAGACAGGAAGTCTTCAATAATCAGCTGTTTTATCGACAACAAATAAAGATACAAGACCAGAAAGTTGTGTTTTCACAGACAGGATGTCATACGAGCATAAAAACAGTTATTTATATACATAAAACCTTAATATAAACCTTAAAAATACTAACCTAACCCTTTCTCTGACATCATCACCAAAAGCAATAATAATGCACATGCCTTATTAGGGTTTGTTAGCTTCCTGTGTCAGTAGCCTCTAAACTTCTGTCCATCAAGGCTGGCAATAAATTTGCCTCCTTCACTGAAAAAAATCAGAAAATTAGACAAGCAGTCAGTGCCTCCATATCAGGTACAGGATATGTAATGTCCCCGTGTCCACTTAAAATCAATTCGAGTAGTACCATAAAAACCTGGAGAATCTGAAAATCCTCCTCCTGCTGCCTTGATATTCTGCCAACAAGCTTTTTCAAAATTGTTTCTAACCGCTTGGCCTCAGATCTTTTACAGATTGTCAACACGTCTTATCTCTTAGGTTTCTTCCCACAGGCCCTGAAAACTGCCGTCATCAAGCCGTTCTTTAAAAAGAACAATCTAGACACTTCACAAATGAGCAACTATAGGCCCATATCAAACCTCCTATTTTCAAGTAAAATCATTGAAAAAGCTGTTTTTCAACAGCTGAACAACTTTGTGGCACTAAACAACCGTTTTGATGTCTTCCGGTCAGGATTTCGACCACAGCACAGCACTGAGACTGCTCTTGTTAAGGTCTTCAATGACATCCACTTAAACACTGACAGTGGCAGAACTTCAGTCTTAGTATTACTGGATCTCAGTGCTGCATTTGACACGGTCTTCCACAACATATTAGTTGACCGACTGGAAAACTGGGATTTAAATGTCTTTTTGCATTGCTTTTTGTTGCTTTTATATTCTGTCTTGGTGCCTTTTATGCTCTTTGTAAAGCACTTTGGATTGCCTTGTTGCTGAAATGTGCTGTACAAATAAACTTGCCTTGCCTTGCCTAAAACAACAGAACTGAATTAAGGACAGTAAAGATGAGTTTATTAAGAAGAAAAAACACAACTGTAACTGTAACTGCAATTAAATAAAACTCTAAACAGAAATACATTTTAAAAATAATTAGATTTTTACAAAACTATAATTGTAAATTAACTCTGAATATTAACTCAGTAGAATTTAAAAACGAAACATTAAATAATATACAGTATAAGCCTATAAAAAGTGGCTGTGGTTGTTGCTAATGCTGACATGTTGCTATTTGTCATTCTGCTGTGGTTAAAACAACAGGAGGCTTGTGGACACCAATCAGTAAGTACGCACTGCTCACTGCTCATTATGTGCTGCACAGTAATGCTAATGCTAATGCTAACACTCACAGCAAACAGCTTTCAGAGAAAAAACCTAGATTGTAGTCGAATGTCAGTAACAATCTGACGTTAAAACAGATTAAATGTAATGAATACATGTATAAATAAATAAATCTGTTTAATATTCACAAAGGTAGCCTTATACTATGTGTTTAAATATGTGACTTCATTGATATTATTGTAAATGTCAGTGATAATATTATATTCATGTGACCGTAAAAGAAACAGTCTTATTTGTAGAAAAGTCTACAAATAAAATATTCTGACAGTTTACAGACATAACCCAAACTTTTCTTCCAATGACACCTTCAAATGAGTCATTGTCTTTATTACTTTAAACTTAACAACATTATTTTGTGTAGTGGAATCATGTTTTGTTTAGTTTTCTATGCTATAAACCATCTCAATGCCCCTCTGGATTATTTTGTGACCTAAAATTGGTCCCTGAGGTACCAGATTGTCTGTTTTGGTCTTTAATGGGTCAGATCTTTTCATTTGTTGACAACAATAAAAATCTGGAATGTCATAGACTGATGCCACATTCACGTCATACAGGATGCGTAGTAGAGAGGTTTACGAGTGTTCACATAATCAGATAACTCAAGATGAGTTGGTTGAGTGAGGGTTATACCATTCATTTGGATTTAATTACATTGAACAGACTTTAGTTGACATGAGGTGTCCGTGTTTGTTTGGTTTTTCACTTCAGCGATGTCATAAATCTACTGAGATTAGATACTCTGCTCAGTCCCAAATGGTTTGATGGGCAGCTCAATCTGAAAGCCATAGCCCACGTAGAGGTCCAACCACCAGCAGTGTTTATGTAATTATGATTTAGATGTTGATGGGAACGCTAATTACAAGTTAGAATCTCAAAATTACGATAAGTGTGATATAAAATGAATGTGGCATTATTCTTTAAGTTAAACCCCTCAGCACATAGGAGTTCTGTGTAATGAAGTCCTTAACATTTGAGGCTTGAAAGCGTCAATCCGCCTGCAACACTTTGTTCCAGAGCATGAGGTCCTAAAATCTGATCTTTAGATTTTAATGAGCCCATGAAAACTTTCCATGTTCAGCTTCACTGCTAGTCAGAAAGGGAAATAAATCAACAGGATGTAGTTTGTTCAGATTGTTGCTGTAATTAACTCTGCGGCCTGCAGGGGGCACTAACAGGAGTTTAGACTGATGAGGAACCTGTTTGTGTTTCAGTCTGCGGTACAAACAGCCCAGTATCACGCAGGGGTGAGTAACGTTCACTGTCACTGTTGTTCATAAGAGTGAGGATGTTGTTGTTGTTGTTGTTGATGTTTGTTTCTTTAATTGCAGTCGTACTGACGTGGTGACAGTGGCGCCCTGGTTGGCTCCTGTCGTCTGGGAGGGAACCTTTAACCCAGTTCTACTTGACAGCATCTACAAAACAAAGAACATCACCATCGCTGCCACCGTGTTTGCTGTTGGAAAGTAAGTATGACATCACAACATCAAGCAGTAATAATGTGTTTGACCTTTGATCTCGAGGTGAACCCTCTGACCTTCTGGGCAGGTACATCATGTTCCTGAAAAAATTCCTGGAGACGGCAGAGCAGCACTTCTTCGTTGGTTTCAAGGTGCACGTCTATGTGTTCACTGACCGGCCGAAGGAGGTGCCTCACATCAAAATGGCTGCCGGCAGAAAGGTAAAGGTACACACACCCTTTCCAAAAAATTAGAATATCATGGAAAAGTTTATTCATTTCCATAATTCTATTAAAAAAGTTAAACTTTCATAGATTATAGATTCAGGGCCCACAATTTAAACGATTTCAAGTATTTATTTGTTTATTTTTACATATTTTGGGCTTCCAGCTCAAAAAACCCATGAAAACAGGAATTCAAAAAATTAGAATACTGTGAAGAAATCAGCATTTACTTCTCAGTTTTTGCAGAAAAAAAGAAAGAAATTAGGATCACATCAAATCAATCAAAATATGGTACTTTCTAAACGATATGTCAATGTTCAATACTTGGTTGGGAATCCCTTTGCCTTAATCACTGCCTCGATGTGCCGTGGCATTGAGGAAATCAGCCTGTAGCATTGTGTGGGAGTTATGGAAGCCCAGATTTCCTTGATGCTTGCTGTCAGCTCTTCTTTGTTTTTGGGTCTGGTGCCCCTCATTTTCCTCTTGATAAGACCCCATAGATTCTCAATGGGGTTTAGGTCTGGTGAGTTGGCCAGTCGAGCACTGTGATGGCATGGGCATTAAACCAGGTTTTGGTGCTTCTGGCGGTATGGGCAGGGGCCAGGTCCTGCTGGAAGATGAAATCTGCATCTCCATACAGATCCTCAGCAGAAGGAATCATGAAGTCCTCTAAAACATTCTGGTAGACTGTTGTGGTGACCTTGGATTTAAGAAAGCAGAGTTTACCAACACCTGCACCGGACATTGCACCCCAAATCATGACTGACTGGATATTTCACACTTGACCTCAAGCAGCTTGGGTTCTGTTCCTCACCCGTCTTCCTCCAAACCCTTGGACCTTGATTCCCAAATGAAAGGCACACTTTACTTTCATCGGAATAGAGGACCTTGGACCACTGGCCAACAGTCCAGTCCTTCTTCTCCTTGGCCCAGTTGAGACGCTTCCTACGTTGGCTCAGGCTCAGAAGTGGCTTGACCCGAGGAACCCGACAGTTGTAGCCCATCTCCCGTATGCGTCTGAATGTGGTGATTTTTGAAACTGTGACTCCCGCCTCATTCCACTCTTTCTGGATCTCTGCCAGATTCTTGAATCTTCTCTGTTTGATAATCCGCTGAAGCCCACGGTCATCTCTTATGCTGGTGCATCTTCTCCTGCCACATTTTGCCCTTCCACTAGACTTTCCATTGATATGCTTGGACACAGCACTCTGTGAACAGCCAGCCTCCTTAGCTATGAACTTTTGTGGCTTACCCATCCTATGGAGGGTATCAGTGATGGTCTTCTGGCCAGTTGTCAAGTCTGCAGTCTTCCCCATATTGAACCGAACTGAGACAATTGAACCAAACTGAAGCAATTTAATGACACCTGGGGAAACCTGTGCAGGTGCTTTGAGTTTAGTAGATGATTAGTGTGACACTCAGTTTAAAACATTCATACCCTGCAAAATTAGGGCTGATTTCTTCACAGTATTCTAATTTTTTAAATTCCTGGTTTCATGGGTTTTTTGAGCTGGAAGCCCAAATTATGTAAAAATAAACAAATACTTGAAATCGTTTGAATTGTGGGCTCTGAATCTATAATCTATGAAAGTTGAACCTTTTTAATGGAATTATGGAAATAAGTTAACTTTTCCACCTTCCAATCAAGGTGTAAAAACATCTCAAATATGATGACGAGAAAAGGAAGCCACTTCAAGTGTCATAGCAAAGGGTCTGAATACTTATGTCAATGTGATATTTCAGTTTTTCCTTTTTAATTAATTTGCAAAAATTTCTAAAATTCTGACTTACTTTGTCATTATGGGGTATTGAGTGTAGATTGATGGAGGAAAAAAGAAATTTAAACGATTTTAGCATAAGGCTGCAACATAACAAAATGTGAAAAATATATATACACACACACGTGTGTGTGTGTACATATATATATATATATATATATATATATATAGACACCAACAGAACAGAAAACTAGAGTTTATGTGCATGTTTGATATCTAAAGACTCCTCCTCCTCCTCCTCTTCCTCCTCTTCCAGCTAATGGTGCGTTCAGTGCCCAGCTCAAAGCGTTGGCAGGAGATTTCTGCTCGCAGGATGGAGCTCATCCAGACGCTGATAGAGAAGGAGCTTCGTAAAGGCACCGACTACATCTTCTGTCTCGACGTTGACTCTCAGTTTCATGGGCGCTGGGGCACTGAGTCTCTGGGTGGACTGGTCGCTGTGATACATCCAGGTCTGTAGACACACATCTATCTACCTGTCCAGGTGTAGTTGGGTTGTGTCTCATGTGTTGCTTCCTACCTGTGTGTCTGCAGGTTACTACAGAGACGACCGCAGCAAGTTCCCCTATGAGCACAGACCAGAGTCCAGAGCCTACGTGGCTCCTGGGGAGGGAGATTTCTACTATTGTGGGGGGGCGTTTGGGGGCCTCCTGCAGGAGGTGCACCTGCTCACCAAGACATGTCGCTCCAACTTCGAGGCTGACGCCAAGGAAGGCATCGAGGCCGACTGGCAGGAGGAGAGTCACCTGAACAGGTAGGCAGTGTCACCTGAACAGGTGTTGGCCCTGGTTGTATTTTCTTATAACTTCCTGTTCTGGTGTGTTCAGGTACATGTGGATCAACAAGCCCAGTAAGATTCTGTCACCTGAGTACCTGTGGCAGGACTTCAAACCCAGAAACCCAGAGGTCCACATCATTCGCTTCTCCGGAGTCGTCAAGAACTACGCTGACATCCGACCCAACGTATGAGGCCGAACTGGACTGAACTAAAGTGGACTAGAAGAGCTGAGCTTTGAGACAGGTTTGAAACTTTGAGACTGGTTCACACCTGTCTGTGATACCTGAGTCTTACTCACAATCCAGCTCCTCACTTGCGCTTCACATCTGCATCACCTGACAGCACAGGTGTGTACATGTTGTCACGACCTGATCCGTCAACTCATCACCTCTACTGCAAATGTGCAACTTGTGAAACAAACTTACGAAAACAAACTATGACTTTACAGTGGACTCCTCTCAGACGCACTTCAGTTCATTCTGATGTCACAGACAGATCAGTACTGCTGCACACTGCGCATTACGACTTCTTTTTCTTTCAGGCTTCATGTTCATTTTCTTTTACAGAAAACCAAAACAGAACTGCTCCTTTAACACAAACAAGCTGTGAAAAAAGATAAAGTTAAAGAACCAGGTTTTATCTGTTTCATAAAGAGCTGACGTCTGGTGATAAGTTAAAGGACAGGTTCACAACTTTTCAAGTGTGTGTGTTAAACAGCAGTCAGGTGTCCATATGAACAGTGAAAGAGGTTTTCCTCGCTGTAATCATTCCTCCTGTTCATACTGGATATTTAAAGATCCCCTTCAAATGTGCTTTAATGGAAGTGATGGAGGCCAAAATCCACAGTGTGTCCACACAGTCATTTAAAAGTAGATGTGAAGCTTATATGAGGCTTCAGCAGTCTGAGTTAGTCATATCAAGTGGATATCTGCCACATTTACAGTCTTTTTAGCATCAAATTCCCTCTTTGTGTTTCCTCGGACAGTGTTTCCCTGTTGAGCTGCGGTGGAAGTATAGTAACAAAAAGAGGGACTTTGGCACTAAAAAGACTGTAACGTTGAAAGATATCTACTTGATTTGACTCATTTGGACACTGAAGCTTCATATTAGTTTCAGATAAACTTTGAAATCCATGTTTGCACAGAAGGAGGACTGTGGATTTTGTCCCCCATCACTTCCATTGTAAGTGCATTATGAAGGGATCTTCTAATGGTCAGTATGAACAGGAGGAATGATTACAGCAAGAAAAACAGGTTTCACTCTTCATTTGGGCTCCTGACTGTTGGTTTAAGACACATTAAAAAAAACTCCCTCTGGGGTCATTAGAGGACAAAAATGTCCACTTTCAAAAACTGTTATAAAAATATTACATATTAATATTATTTTCCACTTTCAATGAATACAATTTTTAACCAACATCAGTCCTGATAATAACTATCAAATATTCATTCATTTTCTGGATTTTAATCCTTTAAATGCCAGTTTGCTTGCATAAAACCACCATTTTTTTAAATGGCAAAACCACAAAAAATGAATTATTTTCCATAAACTAAATGCAGATTCTTTGAGGGGGGATTATTACAGTCTGGGATATGTCAATGATTAGCAACAACATTGATTTTGATGCATTATTATTTTTTGTGTAGTGTCAGATTTAAAAAAAAAAAAAAAAAAAACTCCCTCTGGTGTCCTTAGAGGACAAAAATGTCCACTTTCTAAAACTGCTATAAAAATATATATTTATACACGCGGGCCGAGTCAGCCTGTCGTCGAAGCGCAGGTTGGACCTGATGAGACTAAATTTGCCGTGGGACATTGTTGCTTGGAAGATGGCCCGTCCCGTGTGGTCATCCCGCAGGCTGCGAGTAGATTCGTTCCTTGACCTGTGCGCACCGGCCAGGATCAGCACCCCAATGTACACCCGCAGGTCAGTGGCATCTACGTCTCTCCAGTTGGACACAGAACGTCTCCCCTGCAGGTTTGTATTCTCCACAAGAAGCTGGATTATGTCTTCTGTTACAAAAAGATCAAAGGATGACTTTCTGGTGCTGATCCTGGCGATGGTGTACCTTGTGGGCACCGGGGTCACGCAGGTTGCTGGCAAGTACCGTAGTGTCTTGACATGAGTCGGAGCCCAGATAATTCTCCCACTACTGGATTTCCAGTCTGGATCGGCTATCTCCTCTGTGTTCTCCCCACTATCAGTGCAGTCAGAGGAATAAGGGTCTTTAGATGAATCAGACTCCACAGCGTACTCGGCGTCATCCTCAGAGTTTGTGTCCTCCTCAGTTTCGGAGACACCTGCCTCATGCTCGCTGTCAGCAGGCTGTAGGACATGCTCCATGCTCCATGCTCCAGGGCTTCTTCAACAGACAGGTGTCTTTTCATCTTGCCAAGTGGGAAATGACCAGCCACCTAAGCTGCATATACTTACAGATTTGGCTGTGACAGAAGTTGTATAAATTCTATCTATCAAATCTACCAAATCAAATAAAGGCCGAATTTGTTTTGGTTTTCCCCGCAGCGGTATCTTTGCAGTGCCGGATGTTATTTTTCTGAGAGAGTGCATGTGTAGGTGTGTATGGACCTCTGTGTAGTGCGTGTGCAAGTGCACATACAAGTGCTTAGGGACTTTGAAATTTTTATTTCAAAGTCAAGCTTTAGTTTTATCTCTGTACCTCAAATACACATGAATCAGAGTGAATGAAAAACATACCATGAGAACCACTTGGTCTTGGCTCATATGGTCACACACAATCACATAAGTACACTTCTACAAAGATACACACACACACACACATATCTCCAAGACTCCAATAGCCTACTGTAACTTATATAGTAAATGTACTTTATATATTATACTCTATTGAGTTTGACGGCCTGCACGTGCATGTGTGTGTGAGTGGTTGGATGAGTGAAAGTGTTTGCATGTGTGTGAGAGAGAGTTTGAGACATGGAGCTGTTTATTGCCAGCTGCAGTACAATACAATTCCCACCTCTGTAGCTGCACGTACACACACGCACGCACGCACACACACACTTTTTTTTTTTCAATACACACATACAGGCATGTGAGAAAATTAGGACACCCCATTAAATAATCAGCTCTTTATTTAGAAATGGTTCACATACCAATATCCAGTCGTGTTTATATGTATTTTTCAAAAAGAAAGTGATTTGATTGCAATTTAACAACAAAAATGAACATTGTTTGACAAATCCAAAAAAATAAAAAAAATAAAGTATGTATTTTAATGGAGGAAAAAGTTAGGACACCCTACCCCCTAATAGCTAGTGTTGCCCCCTTTGGCTGATATAACTTCAACGAGACGCTTTTTGTAGCCTTTTACCAGTCTCTGACATCGATCAGGAGAAAGTTTGGCCCACTCCTCAATGCAGAATTCTTTTAGCTGTGAGATGTTTGAGGGGTGTCTTGCATGTACAGCCCGTTTCAAGTCACCCCACAGCATTTCGATGGGATTAAGATCAGGGCTTTGACTTGGCCATTCCAGGACTCTCCACTTCTTTTTTAGCCAGTCCTTGGTGGATTTGCTGGTATGCTTTGGGTCATTGTCTTGTTGCAGTATCCAGTTACGCTTCAGCTTTAATTTTTTGACAGATGGTTTCACATTTTCTTCAAGCACCCTCTGATACACAGTAGAATTCATGGTGGATTCTATGATGGTGAGCTGGCCAGGTCCTGCTGCAGCAAAGCAACCCCAAACCATGACACTGCCCCCTCCATGCTTTACAGTTGGTATGAGGTTCTTTTCTTGGAAGGCTGTATTTGGTTTACGCCAAACATGTCGTCTGTTCTGGTGTCCAAATAATTCAATTTTAGACTCATCTGTCCAAAGAACCTTATTCCAGAAGTTGTGGTCTTTGTCTATGTTCTCTCTGGCAAACTTCAGTCTGGCCTTGATGTTTTTTTTAGAGAGCAAAGGTTTCTTCCTTGCACACCTCCCATGCAAGTCACACTTGTGCAGTCTCTTTCTGATCGTAGAGTCATGCACTTTCACATCGACAGTTGCCAGAACCTGCTGTAATTCCCTTGATGACACTTTAGGATTTTTCAGGACCTCTTTGAGCATCTTGCGTTCTGCTCTGGGGGTAAACTTGCCCGGACGGCCAGATCTTGGCATGGTGGCAGTTGTTTTAAATGTCCTCCACTTGTAAATAATTTTGCGAATGGTGGAATGGCTGATGTTAAATTCTTTTGAAATCTTTTTAAATCCTTTACCAGACTCGTAAGCGGCCACAATCTTCTTTCTGAGGGCATCAGGAAGCTCTTTAGACCTCACCATGGCGCTCACCTCAACATCTCAACTGTCAGGGCCACACCAAACTAAATCTGAGGTTTAAATAGGGCAAGGCTCCATTCAAATGCTGGGTAATGATGTACTAATCATGTGCACCTGACGTGATGCACCTGTTTGGGATTTTCAACATTTTAAGAGGGATAATATAGGGGGTGTCCTAATTTATTCCTCACCAGAAATTGCATTATTTTTTAATTAAATTTTACAGAAAGTTTTAAAAAGGCTTTTCTTATTTTTTTATTGTTTAGTTATATTACTTGGATCCCTGAGTTTAATTAAAATTGACATTAACTACCCATATGTCCAAATATATTTTAAAATACACAGGATTTCATAAGGTGTCCTAATTTTTTCACATGCCTGTACATACCACACTCTGACATCCATACTAACACATCTGTGTAGTTTGTAGTGCATTCACATTTTCATTGGCCCTGCTGTGGCCCCTAATACAGCAGAAACAGGACTCAGCAAAAATGCATTGTATTCCCCCATAGGCCAAATACATGAAAAATGGCGCCAACTAGTGGAAAATAGTAAAAACTACAATTTTGAAGCCAGGACTCCAGAATGACAGCCTAGTACAATAAAATGCATGAATGGGTCCTATTTTGGCAGGGGGGTCAAAAATTGCAGTTTTAATGTGTTTCAAATGGAAATTGTTGTCCAAAAGGTGTTTTAAGGCACTATTTTGTATATACAGTGTATTATAGACTTATAATAGGAGCTGGGGTTGAAATTTCAAAATTAAAAAAAAAATAAAATAAAAACCCTTGCCAAAATTGATGCCATATGCATTAAAACAGCCAAAATGATCACCAAAACAAAACTTAAAAAGACAAAAATGTCCTTAGTGAGGCACGAGGGTTAAACCTGCTTTATCAAACAACTTCCTGAAACGTCTCAGGTTCAGTAAAGTTCAGGATCTTTTATATTCTGTCTTCTCAAAGTAAACAGAATAAATATAATTAAGAATGTGCATCATGTGACCACAGTCTGACTGAAGTTATACTTCAACATTTTGGGAAATACTTCCCTTTCTCACTGACAGTCAGATGTTCAGATTAATTCCTCTCTCATATCTGTACATTAAATATGAAGTTTCAGCCAGCAGCTGGTTAGCTTAGCTTAGCATAAAGACTGGAAACAGGAGGAAACAGCTAGCCTGGCTCCAGCTCTCTGACTGACTAACAGGTTTGTTTAATCTGAACAAAAACTGAAGTATACAAAGGGAAATGGATCGGACTATTTCTTGGCTGGGAGCAGTAACTTCCTGAGTTTTTCACATGAGAGTGGCATCAATCTTCTCATCGAATTCTCTGTGTTTTACAAAATGTGGAACTATTCCTTTAAATAAAATAAATTGAGGATGTTACAAGAACTCATGAAGCAGGGCTCTTCTCACAAATTTACAATCACTGAAATGATTAATCAACTAGTTGACAGAAAAATAATCTGCACCTATTCTGGTAATCGACTAACAATTTCAGTCAAGCAAAGATGGTGAAAACATGACAAATGTGGTGATTTGTTGCTTTTCTGTTTTCTATCACTGTAAACTGAAGCTGTTTGTTGGTCGGAGACAACGTCACCTCAGACTGTGGGAACAGTTTTTGATATTTAATAGAATAAATGATTCATCAATAATTAAAAAGAATCATTAGTTGCAGGTCTACCCTGTTTACAGTCAACCTGAACAACACTAGGAGGTCACACCTGTGCAGAACGAATCACTGACTTCATATTCAGGTGTTTGATAGACATGTAGCGCCACCTTCAGGGTTTCTGCTGTCAGAATCTTTTCTCTTATTTCAAAATGTTTGTGTGGTTTGTCGGGTGGTTCAGGTTAGGTACACCTGTCAAACTCACAGGTGTGTCACAGTTCAGGTTCAGCAGCTTCCATGTTACGTTTAAACCTGTGCAGGTCTGACATCATGTGACTTCCACTCAGGTGTTTGTGTGCTTTAATGTAATAAAGAAAATGAGTTTGCTGTGTAAGAAGAATTTGTCCTGCTTCATTAATGTTGTTTGTGTAATGTTTTTTAAGATGTATCTATCTCTCAACACCCTCCATCATTTCCTTTGTGTAATGCATTGTGGGACAATAATGTCCATCAACAGCTTGTTTAGTCTTTATTTGTTTTAATGTGAAAACAAATAATAAAATATTACAATTCTAATAAGATTGTACACAAACATAAACTCAGCTATACATGAATATAAAGTCAACGCTTTATTAAATACAACTCAGTCAACCCAAAGTTCTTTACAGCACACAAGAGGGAAACAACAAAAGACAAAATGACAATTAAAAACAATGATGTTGATGGAGGACCTCTAGGGGGCACGGAGGATGTAGATGTGTCTCACGGTCTCCCTGAGAATGCTATTTATTCATTTATATTTAGGCACTTTTCTTCAATAATAACCAGCAAGATATATTTTGGGGGGATTTGTTTTTGAACTCAAGCCATTTTCTGTCCTCTATTTTGCCTCAAATGTCATCCGTTCGCAACAAACCGGAGCCCACCAGGTCAGGCTGCAGGATGCTAACGCAGCGATGCTACATAGCATTAAGCAGATGATGGTTAACCTGCGGGCAGACATAGCGGAGGATTTCAACTCTGCAATCTCAGGCTGTGAGAAGGGAACTTGCGACTGCTCTGGAACCATTTGAACACATGCTTTCTTCACATGAGGTAACTATTAAAGAGCTGGAGAAGTCTGCTACTGATCATGACAACCAGCTAATTAGTCTCCAAGCTACTGTTAGCGCACCAAAAACTATGGTTGACTCCCTGTGTAAGAAGTGTGAGGACCTGGAGGGTTGCACTAGATGGAATAACATTCATCTGGTGGGTCTTCTCAAGGGGATGGAGGGACCTCACCCCACTGATTTTATTGCCCAGCTCCTACAGGACCTTCTGGGACTTGAGGAGAAACCAGCACTGGACCGAGCTCACCGCACTTTACGGGCTAAACCGAGAGAGGGAGAACCACCTCATCCAATGGTCATAAGGTTGACCTTATTTCAAGTCAGAAATCATATCCTATGGCGGGCTGGTGAGGCTTCCCCTCTGTCATACAAGGGCAAGAGGATCTCCATCTTTCCGGACTTTACTCTTGCGATGGCCAAGAAACGCGCTGCATTTACCCGAGTTAAGAATGAGCTACATTCATACCCAAACGTCAAGTTCGGACTTCACTACCCCGCAGTGCTCCACATCACTCTACCAGACAGACAGACAGACCCACAAATTTAATGAACCAGAGCTTGCCATGGACTTTGTGGAGAAGAAGTTGAAAAGAGCTGTTAACCCGGACTCTGTTTAATGGGACCGATGCTTCAGTTGCCATGGCGACAAGCATCGCTGAGCTCTGACTCCAGCCGCTCCGCCATTATGGGCGGACAGACCGTAAGATTTTTTTTTTTTTTTTTACAAGAGGACAGTTTGTTTGATCGCTGTTTTATCGGTCCTTAAAAATCCTTATGACTCTATTATTGAAGGTTAAAAAGTTATTGTTTTTATATTATGTTTAATTTCCTGATACACAAGTGCATTAGTATTTCTCAGGAAACGCCAAGAGTAATAGCGTGTTAACTCACTATTACTGAGGGTGAACGTGTGTTTATTTTGGAGATATGGCTTGCATCCCATTTGGGGGGATTGCATGGGATGGCAGGGGTTGTTCCAGTGTTCTGTGTTGTTGTCTCTTTTTGGCTGTTTGCTTGTGCCCACCCCCCCTTTTTTTCTCTCCCTTATTCTCCTTGGTTCATCTCTTTTATCCTTTTGTCCAATTTATGGCCACACCATGCAATATACTGCTTATAAAAGATCTTATGACTCTTCCTAATATAGCATCAGCATCGAAAGGGGCTGATATTAAGTTTACTAGCCTCAACTGTAAAGGTTTGAATAACCCTACCAAACAGGGTAAGATTTTACATTACCTGCGTCAGCTGAGCGCTCAAATTATCTATCTACAAGAAACACATCTTAAATCTCCAGATCAATTTAAATTGAAGAGAGGATGGATAGGTCAGGTTTTCTCCTCTCCCTTCTCTACTAAATCCAGAGGGGTTGCTATTCTATTCCATAAATCAGTCCCGTTTATTCATAGTAAAACCATCTCGGACCCTCAAGGTAGATACAGTACAGGCCAAAAGTTTGGACACACCTTCTCATTCAATGTGTTTTCTTTATTTTCATGACTATTTACATTGTAGATTCTCACTGAAGGCATCAAAACTATGAATGAACACATGTGGAGTTATGTACTTAACAAAAAAAGGTGAAATAACTGAAAGTCAGGCTACTACACAGCCGACAGCCCTATTGGACAACTGTTAAAATTCATATTATGGCAAGAACCAATCAGCAAACGAGTGGCCATCATTACTTTAAGAAATGAAGGTCAGTCAGTCCGGAAAATTACAAAAACTTTAAATGTGTCCCCAAGTGGAGTCGCAAAAACCATCAAGCGCTACAACGAAACTGGCACACATGAGGACCGACCCAGGAAAGGAAGACCAAGAGTCACCTCTGCTTCTGAGGACAAGTTCATCCGAGTCACCAGCCTCAGAAATCGCAAGTTAACAGCAGCTCATATCAGAGACCAGATGAATGCCACACAGAGTTCTAGCAGCAGACCCATCTCTAGAACAACTGTTAAGAGGAGACTGTGCGAATCAGGCCTTCATGGTCAAATAGCTGCTAGGAAACCACTGCTAAGGAGAGGCAACAAGCAGAAGAGATTTGTTTGGGCCAAGAAACACAAGGAATGGACATTAGACCAGTGGAAATCTGTGCTTTGGTCTGATGAGTCCAAATTTGAGATCTTTGGTTCCAACCGCCGTGTCTTTGTGAGACGCAGAAAAGGTGAACGGATGGATTCCACATGCCTGGTTCCCACTGTGAAGCATGGAGGAGGAGGTGTGATGGTGTGGGGGTGTTTTACTGGTGACACTGTTGGGATTTATTCAAAATTGAAGGCACACTGAACCAGCATGGCTACCACAGCATCCTGCAGCGACATGCCATCCCATCCGGTTTGCGTTTAGTTGGACGATCATTTATTTTTCAACAGGACAATGACCCCAAACACACCTCCAGGCTGTGTAAGGGCTATTTGACCAAGAAGGACAGTGATGGAGTGCTGCGGCAGTTGACCTGGCCTCCACAGTCACCGGACCTGAACCCAATCGAGATGGTTTGGGGTGAGCTGGACTGCAGAGTGAAGGCAAAGGGGCCAACAAGTGCTAAACACCTCTGGGAACTCCTTCAAGACTGTTGGAAAACCATTTCAGGTGACTACCTCTTGAAGCTCATCGAGAGAATGCCAAGAGTGTGCAAAGCAGTAATCAGAGCAAAGGGTGGCTATTTTGAAGAAACTAGAATATAAAACATGTTTTCAGTTATTTCACCTTTTTTTGTTAAGTACATAACTCCACATGTGTTCATTCATAGTTTTGATGCCTTCAGTGAGAATCTACAATGTAAATAGTCATGAAAATAAAGACAACACATTGAATGACAAGGTGTGTCCAAACTTTTGGCTTGTACTGTATGTTATTGTTATAGGTGAAATTCACATGTAAATGTGGTGTTGGCAAATATTTACGCTCCAAACTGGGATAATGATGACTTTTTTAGACATTTTTTTGCTAAACTGTCTGACTTATCAGCTTCACATTTAATTTTAGGTGGTGATTTCAACTGCTGTCTAGATAGTGTGTTAGACCGCTCCTCCTCCACTCCCTGTGCTCCTTCTAAAACTGCAAAAGTTAAGTCATTTACAGAAGAATTTAATATTTCTGACCCCTGGCGTTTTTTTAATTTCGTCAAAGAGAGAATACTCTTTTTTTTTTTTTTTTCAGGGGACCGTTACCATGCCGTCTTAATACCTCTTCTCTTCTCTCTAATGAGGACTTTGTCAGTTTTGTCTCTCGGCAAATAGACTTTTTTCTGAGTGTTAATAAAACCCCGGGAATTTCACCTTCTTTGTTATGGGAGACGCTTAAGGCCTTTCTTAGGGGGGAAATAATTTCATATGCAGCACAACAAAATAAATTACAGAAGAGAAAGTTTGATGACTTGAAAGAATGACTCACTCAGCTGGACTTGGTTTATTCATCACATCAGACTCCAGAAGTGTACAAAGAACGTGTAGCCCTACAGGCTGAATATGATGATATTATGTCTCAGTATACCACCAAACTCCAACCTCGTTCTAGGTCCACATTTTATGAACAGTGAGATAAAACGAGCAAGATGCTAGCACATCTGCTTCGTCAGGCCAGTTCTTCTAATCTAATTCCTAAACTCAAGACTAACTCGGGCATAACAACTGAGCCCCTGGAAATTAAGCTTTCAAAGAATATTATGCTCTGCTTTATTCGTCTGAACAACACTCAACCCTCGATGACTTAAACTGTTTTTTTGACACAATAAACCTTCCCATACTTGGACAGGCAGTGGCAAGGGAATTGGAAAATACAATTTCAATTAAAGAGCTGGAAATAGCAATGTCTTCATTACAGGCTGGAAAATGACCTGGGCCTGATGGCTATCCAATTGATATTGATATGTTTAATGAATCCTTTAATTCAGGTCCCTCCCAGAAACACTTACTCAGGCCTCAGAAAGGCAAAGACCCCTTGTCTTGTGCATCATATCACCCAATCAGTCTTTTAAATGTGGACTTCAAATTATTATCCAAATTATTAGCACTATGGTTGGATTTAGTCTTTCCTCAATTATTTCCACTGATCAGACCAGGTTTATTCGAAACAGACACTCTTTTTTTTAACCTTAGACGTGTTTATAACGTAATATATAATCCTTCTCCGTCTGCCCTTCCTGAAGCCTTACTTTCGTTAGACGTGGAGAAGGCATTTGACAGAGTTCTTTTTTTTACTCTTAAAAAGTTTGGTTTTGGGGAAAATTTTATTTCTTGGGTTAGATTGCTTTATTCTTCTCCTCAAGCTTCAGTTAGAACTAATAACATGAACTCAGATTATTTTCATTTATATCATTCTACTAGACAGGGCTGTCCACTGAGTCCCTTATTATTCTCCATTGCCATAGAACCCCTCTCAGTTGCTCTTAGATCTGACCCACACATATCTGGCATACACAGGAAGGGAGTAGAGATTAAGGTCTCCTTATACGCAGATGATTTACTTATATTCCTTTCTAACCTTTTCCAATCTATTCCCACCATGTTAATGATACTTAAATCATTTGGTGAAATATCCATATATAAATTGAACCTTAGCAAAAGTTGGTCTGGTTAAGTCTGGTTAATAAGGCAGCAAAAGATCACCAGTGTCAGATTTACCTTTCAAAATTATCCAACATTCATTTTTATACCTGGGAGTGAGAATTCCTCATAGGATGGAGAATCTTTATAAAGAAAATTTTGCACCTCTCTTGGTACAAATTCGTAATGATTTTATTTGTTGGTCCTTGTTTAACTTATTGGTAGCGGCAAAGATCAATTCCATCAAGATGACTATTCTCCCCCGCTTCTCCTACCTCTTTCAATGTATTCCATTCTTCCTCCCTAAAACTTTTTTTCCAGAAACTGGATAGCTTATTAATAGATTTTATCTGGAATCATAAACCTCCCCAGCTACGCTAACAGTATTTACAGAGAGCTAAGCTATTGGCGGGGCTGTCTCTACCAAATTTCATGTTTTATTACTGGGCTGCTAATATTAGATCCCTGAATTCCTGGCTGCAGTATAAGAATTTTGATGTTCCTCCTACCTGGCTAACTATAGAGCCGAACTCGGCTGGACTGTCCACGTTAGAAGCCCTATTATATGCTCCGATCTCTTCTTCGGTATCCCCATACATAAAAAATGTAGTGATAAAATCTTCTTTAAGGATCTGGCTTCAGTTTAAACGCCACTTTGGCCTACATTTATTTTCTGTCAATGCCCCTCTAGTTTCTAATCATGTATTTCCTCCTTCCCTGGTTGATAAAGCATTTTCTATGTGGTCCAGTGCAGGCATTGTATCATTTAAAGATTTATACATTAATAAGGTTTTTGCATCCTTCCAGCAGCTGTCAGACCGCTTTTTGCTCCCCAAAAAAAAATTTTTCAGGTACCTACAGGTCCGCAGCTTTGTATGCAACACTTTTCTGGGCTTTCCCAATCTGCCAGAGGACTCACCAATCAACGACTTTTTGACCCCTCTTTCTTCGTTGAAAGGGGCTATTTCCAAAATTTATACACAAATCCATAATTTAAATATTGTCTCACTTAACTCGATCAAGTCATCATGGGAGACAGATTTAGGGGAGGAAGTATCACCAGAGATTTGGAGTGAGATTCTGGGTAGGATGCACAGTTCTTCTATTTGTGCAAATCATAGTTTCATTCAGTGTAAAGTGGTGCATTGTGCTTATTTTACTAAAGCTCGCCTGTCCTAAATTTACAAGGATGTATCCCCAGCCTGCGACAGGTGTCATTAGACCTCAGCAAATCTTATTCATATGCTCTAGCTCTGTCCATCGTTGTTTGTCTTTTGGACAATGGTTTTCACCACCCTCAAATACTAGGCCGAAAGCTTGACCCTAACCCTTTTAGTGCACTTATTGGGGTATCAGTTTATTTGCCATCTTTTTCTTCATCTCAAAAAAATGTAATTGCTTTCACAACTCTTCTGGCTAGGAGACTGATCCTAAGGAGGTGGAAATTGTCTACACCCCTGTCTCATGCACAATGGATGTGTGTTGTACTATATTTCCTTAAATTAGAAAAAAAATAAGACTTTCTCTTTTAGGCAGGTCCAGTAACTTTGTCAAGGTCTGGGGCCCCTTTCTCAAATATGTCAAAAATACTACATTTTCAGAGATTCCAACTTAAAGCAATGTTTAATCAATGTGGAATGTAAGTAGAATGGTGAGGTGTGTTAACGTGTGCCTTCATAGTTTAGCCTTCAATTTTTAATATTTTTTTTAAATATATTTATATTATTTTATGTATTTTTATATTATGTATGTATTATTTATTTATTTATTTATTTTTTAATCTATTTATTTATTTATTTTGTTTCCCTTTTCTGTTTTTTTCTTTTTTGTTGTTGTTGTTGTTTTTGGGTTTTTTTCCCCAGTTTTTGTCTTGTCAGTTGTCAGCAAGTGCGGCCAGTGTCATTTGTAATGTTTGTTTGACAACATTATTTTAGGTTTACCAGGATTTATGCACACTGCTTGTTTGTATCATATGTGCATTATGAACTTTTCTCAGGGGAACACACTAAAAACAGACAGAAGAAGAAGAAGTCAAGATGTGGGGATATGAGGATAAAATTGTTGTTTTTCAGTAGAGTTGATGTTGATGAAACAGAACAGAGTTGTACATGTGTTTGCTCTTTAGTGCTTAAAATATGTATGAATGTGTTAATTTCAGTCATGTAGTTTGAGTTTAGAAGGCAGACGGGGCATCACTCCAGTTCACATTTGAGTCACTGATTACAGTTTAAAGAAACATCATTGGCTTTGTAGCAAACTTCCCATCATGCACTGTGTTTGGGTACACTGTTGACATTACGCTCTTTCGAGATGAGCCAGGCCTGCTCAGAATTAATCACCGGTGGTCACCTAACCCCTAACCCTAAATTGAACCAAGTCTGAACCCTCAAAGGACCTGCCAGAATGTTCTCACAATGCAGAATGTCCTCACAATGTCCTAAAATGTCTCGACTACTTTAAGTATCTTAAAGTGGGAGTCAGGCGGTTTTATCTTGTCTGTAGCTGCTTCAAAATGCAGAAGAGACTCTTCACTGCTACCAAGAGAGACCACATCACCCTGATACTGGTGCTCTGGTCTCCATCACTAGTTACCACTGAAATATTTAAGATTCTTTTATTTGTTTTTAAAGCTCTGCATGGTTTGTCAGCCTCTGTTCTCAATCAAGAGCTTTTTTTCATCATCTATCACTGCTTCAAACCCCACCTTTATAAAATTGTTTGTTTTAATTGTCTGTTGGAGTTATTTCTGTTTTGTTTTGTTTGAATTATTTACCTGTATTTTAATTTTCTCTGTAAAGCACTTTGATCAACACCTGCCTTTTTTAAAATGTAAATAAATGTTTCACTTGATCTCGCAGCTCGTCTGTCGAGTCTGAAACATTCAGCTGAATCTTTCTGAGCTAAAATAAAACTTCACATTCACTCAGCTGAGTCTCATCAGTCACCTGTCAGATCAGTTGATCCACTAAACTAAACATCTGATGTCAGTCAGTAAAAACAAAAGTGGTTGTTAGGGTGTTTCTGGGTGGTTGCTACATTACTTAAAGAGGTTGTTAGGGTGTTGTTAGGTTTTCAGCAACAATGCAACTGTTTTATTATCTCTGAGTCTGAACACAGTGTAGAAACAAAGTAGAAAAAAGGCATGTATGTGACTCAGGTGTACGTTTTCATTTAGGTTTTCTTAGTCAAAGAAAAATATGCTAAGCCTGCCTGCGTAGTGCTAATGTTAATATAACATAGGATATTTATCCTCAGCAATGGCCGTGCTACTCGACTAGGAAGCAGTGGCACTCGTGCGTAAAAGTGTCAAATACATGGCATTCCTGGATTTTAAGCCCATGTTGCCTAGAAAGATGTTTCAGCATATTGCTGGTGTTTCCACCCTTACTTGAAATTATCATTTTACAGACATTACAACTAGCACTGTTGTCATCGTTCTTCATGAAATGAAGCCACACTTTGGACCGTTTCTTCCTCTCCACCATGACTACTTCTTGTTGCAAGTGTCCAGCAGTGTAAACGCATGAGTTTGACATCATTGTTTTGCAATGTGCAACTGTCAGAAAAACATGCTGCCATTGATGAAAGTAATTGATAAGCTTAGAGGCATACGATTCCAGTAGATCGGACAATTTGGAATTAGTTCTCGATTCCCATCCCTAGTTGCTATGTTACTTAAACCGGTTGTTAGGGTGTTACTCGGTGGTTGCTATGTTACTTAAAGCGGTTGTCAGGGTAAACGGTAAATGGTTATTCCAATCAGAGGGAGCTTTAAATATAAAGGCTTTCTCAGCTATAGACTTAGAGACTACAGGAACAGAATAAAAGAGCTGTACACAGTGTTGCAATTGATAATTAGTGGAGAAAGGTACCATGAACTGTTTTAAATAGTGAGGGTAATTGAAATGTATAGATTTAAAAATAAACTGCAGCCAATGTCGCTGTCTTCTTATGATGGGATAGGGCCAATTAAGAGTTTCATACATTGTATAATAATGATTTGAACAGCCAAGAGCAAATCTGCATAATCTATTATAAACTATACTGAGAGGAAGATCAGTTTTGGATGCAGCCTGATAGACAAAATCAGCATAATCCAATATTGGTAAAATGAGTTGTGACACAAGCTTCTTTCTAACAGTAAAAGGAAAAACAGTTTCCAAATACTGAAGTTCATTTTCTTCACAATAGGATTAATTTGGCATTTAAATTAACTCTTTGCTGTGACATACCATCGGGACAGGCACTAACACATGAATAAGCTTCAGATTTGGATTTAATACCTTGGTCAGTACCGAAAATCATAATGTGAGATTAACTTTTATGGAGTAGTAATTTATTAGCTGTGAGCCGTTGTAGGATATTAAAATCAGACTACAAAGCTGATTCATGTGTGTATTACCGTATTGTCTGCGAAAACCTAAACAGCATTCAGAGCAAACCAAGGGGACGTCAGTAACAAAAATGTAAAAGAGAAGAGGACCAAGAGTTGAGCCCTGAAGCACACCTCATTGTACTAATGTATCAGATTTGTTTTCTTTGTATGATAACACATTGTTTTCTGTTATGAAGATAGGAACTGAACCAAAGTAAAGCATTACATGACAGTAAAGTTTATCTAAAAGAAGGTAGTGGTTGACCAGATTGAAAGCCTTGGTCAAATCAGTGAAAATTGAACCTGTTCATTTATTATCATTAGATGCAGAGAGAATACTGTTTGTAAATTTTAACAAAGCAGTAGTTGTGGAACAATTTGATCAAAACCAGGTTGGAAAGATGACAAGATATTGTACTTATTGAGATAATATGACAATTGAACATAAATTAGTTTTTGCAATACTTTTGCAGAACAAATAGAGTAGATGAAGATGTAAAAAAAGATCACAAAGAGGGTACATGAGAATGTGGGATGATAATTTGAAAAATTTGGTTTCAGTGCCATCTAACCCAGGACCATTACTCACTTTCAGATCATTAATAGCATCCTGGATCTCAAAGTTGTTATTCTCCTGAAAGTGAGTATATCTGATCTATCTAATAAGCCATCTGAATATTTTAGAATTCAATCAGCAATTCACTAAACAAACTGGAATGAGTTAATGTCTATGCTTGTTATAAAACTGTACTGACATCAGTTGTTAGGGTGTAACAGGGTGGTTGCTAGAGAGTGTTTGACATAAAAAGATTACACTGCTGTAAACATGATGTCTCTACATGTTACACTCAGTAACACACAGAGACACTATCAGTGTGCAGCCAGACAGGAAGCTGAATGAGTCGACTCTTATCAGTTGCTGATTCATCATGAGACGGAGCTCTGTGATTGGTTGTGAGTTCATCCGTTCATTGCTATGTTTTCATTCTGTCAGCAGCAGGATGCTACAGACTCAACAATCAGTCTGTTTTCTGAGCTTGAGGAAACGTTTGATGAGAGTCACTGTGGAGGGGTTACCTGTCCCACAGGTGAACAAGTCAGTGGTCAGCTGACTCGTTTAGGTGCAGCTTTTAACAGAAGATGTAAAGTGTTTGATCAGTTGCCATTTGTCACTTTCATGTCTACTGAAAGAATCTTTTGTAGCCTCTGATTGGCTATTGTAAATGTGACCATGTGACCACTGCAGCATCAGATAAACTGTGTGTGTGAGAGAGTGAGAGAGAGAGAGAGAGAGAGAGAGAGAGACTAGTTCAGACTTTTCCATCATGCATGAGGGCGTCACGCAGCTGGAGATAATGCGTGTGTGCTGTTGGAAGTCTAATTTTGTGAGGACCAGTTTGAATTGGAGAAATTATTCAAACTCAAACAATACTCATCATTTCAACAGAATGTTGATGTTTAAAAATCTGATTCCTCTTTTTTATTCCCACAATCAAAAAATGAGCAGCAGCAAATATGAAGAAATTAAAATTCACATGTGGCTGCCTGCTGAATGTAACAGTAGACTCTCACCATTATTTTAATCTTATTAATCATATTTTACAAAAGGTTAATTTGCAGAAATGCAGGTCAAAAGTAAAGAATTGTCAGTTTTTTTAATGGAGTTTGGTACAGTTTTGTTGTTTTTTTTAAGTAACTAATAATATGATACACTCAATTGGAGAACTTTAGCTGCAAGATATCAGCAGCAGCTTCTAGCGGCCAACACTGATAATGTGCCAATCCTGAAGAGAAAAGACTCACACCAAATTCCATTCAGAATACTGCATATTTAATGCTAATTTCTTCATCATTAAGCTATAAAATATCAGTTCATACCTTTAACAAATCCTGAGGATATAAAGTTCGTTTCTGCTCACAGATCATAATCTCAACACGTTATTTTAATAAAATGTGAACGTTTTAAAAACATATCCCCCCTTTTATTTTCACAGTCATCTGAAAGTGAATCTGCAGAAAAGGAAAGTAAAATAAAGTCTTGTCAGTTTTTTAAATGGAGTTTGGTATAAAAGTCACCAACACATTGAAGAACAGCAGGTCTGCAGGATTTGTTTTGTTAAGCAACTAATAATATGATACAGTCAATTTGAGAGCTTTAGCTGCCAGATATCAGCAACAGACTGTCAGCACTGATACATGCCTCAATCTTGGAGAGAAGAGACTCACACCACATTCTATTCAAAATTTTGCAAATTTAAGGCTAATCTCCCCATCCTGAAGCTGTTAAATGTCACATTATACATATATACATATACAACATATCCTGAGGATATAAAGTTCACTTTGGCTTATATTTTATTAAAATGTGACCTGATTTCCTCCTTTATTACCATAATCAAAATTAGTTTTAAGGGGCTAAAGTTGTGCATCATATCAGTGCAAGTACAAACTGTGTCAGTGTATGTCTGACTGATTAGAAGTATTTTTGAAAATCAGAAAAAGTAGAGAGAGAAAGGAAGTCACCACAAAGACGGGAAGCTGAAAAAATCCCAGAAGAAGAAGTGAGTGTGTGTGGGTGTGTCAGGCCTCATAAAGTCTGTAAAACATTCACTTTTACACACACACACACACACACACAAACATTAAGAACAGGAGGGTGTGTATGGAGAGAGAGACAATGAAGGTGCCCTCGCTTGCCCAGACGTCCTGAATCCATTTATGACCTGTGTGTGTGTGTGTGTGTGTAACCCGCCCACACACACACACAGACATGATTTCATTTCAGAGCGAGCGACTGAAGAATGAGAATGAGAGGGAAGCAGGAAGGTGGAGGCAGAGAGAGAAAGGGAGGGAGGGAGGCACTGAGCGCGTGCAGACCAGTGGTTCAGCAGACGGAGAAATCAGTTGGAGCACTGCAGGAATCGAACTGACGACCTGCTGAGAACGAGCTGCTGCTTCACCAGAAGACGACAAGGTTTGATTTTCTTTTCTGTTTCTCTGATCAAACTGCAGATTATTTCTCTGATCCTCAGCCAAACTCCATTCATTTAACAGCGAATTTAAGGAGTCAAGGTGTCTTTTATTAGCAGTGAATTACATACATTTAAGTTTCATTAGTCAGTGGTGGAGGAAGTGTTTACAGTAAAAGTACCACAGTGTGAAAATATAAATACAAAATGTCTGCATTCCAAATCTTATTAAAGTTAAAGAAGTATTATCAGTGAATTATGCAGTGAAAGTACTCGTTATGCAGCAGGATTATCACTGAAGCATTCATATGTAAACAGGATTTTAATGTTGGAGCTGGTTGACTGAATTCAACAGTTTTTAAGTACTTTATAAAAATGCACCATATTTTATCATCTATATCTCTTTTATGTTTTGTTTATATTGAAGTATAACAGAGTACCTCAAAACTGCACTGAAGTACAATAATGTAGTAAATGTACTGAGTTACAGCTGTGTTTTATTCAATTTAAATCCTTTCAAATCCTCACTGAGTCTGGTGAGGTTTATTTATTTAATCTGTTGCAGTCATTCACTGATAAAGACCATGTAATACAGCAGAAACAGCCAGTGAGTGGACCATGAATTATGATCATTTTGCCTCAACTAAACTATTCCTAGAGCTTTCAACCATCTCCTGCTGCCTGAGCACGTTCCATTCACTGAAGAAGGTCATGGCACGCAGTCGAAAGCTTTCATGCTCATATTTCTGTTTATTTCTAAATGATTCTGACAGACTGAGAGCAGGTCAGTGTGTTTTACTGCAACAGAACATCAGATCCTTCAGAAACATGACTTTAACTGCTGCTTGTGTGCTAAACAAGCAGCTCATTTTTGTTGTTTTAAAAATGTCTAAACGTCTTTGTTCTTGTGATTCTGTCGGGGTGAATCTGTGTCAGCTGACACCTCTGATGTAAACACCTGATCCAGGTGGTTTCTGATCGTTCTCTGCCATCAACTCGAGTCAGTCATCAGTAAAACAAGAAACATCACGATGAACAATGGTTTAGATTCTGAAATGACAGAAAAGAAAGCAGCTTCAGTATTTCTGTTCAGAGACAAAATGCAGAAACTCTTTTTGGTAAAACTGAATCAGACATTTTGGTTTTATTATGAAAAAATATTATTCATGAAGAAGAAGACAGAAGGGAGACTCTGGATGGAGCACTACGATCTATGGGGTGAGAGAAAGAGATATTCTTTCATCTCTGGTTAGTTTTGACAAACTTTGATTGGAAAACTGCAAAATAATTTTAAATGTAAAAACACTGACCACAACAGAAAAAAACTAAACACAGCAGCAGCCAAACTCCCTTCAACATATGACATATTTATAATGAATGTTAGTGCAAATATAAAGTTTAGTTTAAAGATCATTCAGTATTAAATTAACATCAGTAAATTATTTAATGTTTGGGTCCAACTGTGTTCAGAAATAAGAACAAGAACAACAATAACTGTGAACTGAAATATGTGTTAACATTATCAAAAACTCATTAGTCAACATCAACAAACAGTCAATGTGTCTGTAAGCTAACATTACAGCTAACAGCTCACGCAGCAGTCATGCTAGTAAACATGCTAGTGGATTAGCTCACCAATGCTAGCTTGGCTCCCTCATCGGTCATGTGTTCTTCACCCTGCAGGTTGTAGCGGTCCGTCCAGGATTTCACAAAAAAAGTAGGCTAACAGTTGCTAAACTAGTCCGGCTGAAAGGTAACTAGCCAAGCTTATTGTACAAGTTTATTTGTTAAAATGGGGGGGTCAGGGACCAAAAATAATCCCACAAAAGAATCATAAAATGAGGTTATTACAACTTTCATCTGTTTTCTGTGTTTCTGTAGTTCAGAGTAAAACATGGTGTCATCTGCATAGACAGAAAACATCAACATTCATCACTGTAAATAAAAGAGCAGTGAGTATATCATTGAGACAGCTGTCACACACATCAGGTCACATGACATCACTTTATCAATAAACAATTTGTAAACAAACAATAAACTATCCTGCACGGCATTTTTTTTACTCTCCAGAGACTCCATCTCAGTTGCTGGTTTCCACCTGTCTGTCTGAGTGCAGCATGTTTTTGTCATCCACTCAGGTGTGTGTCTCCATGGCGACAGGAGTGTGTGTGTTGCTGAGTGTGTGTGTCGGTGTCTGTGCGGCATTTAACCTGGACACGTCTTTCCCGCTGCTGAAGAGGGGCGGAGACGGAAGTCTGTTTGGACTGTCAGTCGCTCTGCACCAAGACCTGCAGACAGACAGCTACCTGTGAGTACACACCTGTCTGTCTGTCTGTCTGTCTGTCTGTTACCTGTCTATCTGTTACCTGTCTGTCTATTACTTGTTGGTCAGTCTGTTACCTGTCTGTCTGTTATAAATGATTGAATGTAACCACAGTGCCTCACTGAATGCCTTCTGGTGTGTTTCATTAGTTTTTCAGTGCTGCAGTGTAACAGCTAAACCACAGGAAACACAAAATGCTGCTCTGCACCTTCTATACCTTATACCTTTATTAACATGCAGCTGTAGAAAACAAAAACATTTTAATTAAAGCTGCAAGCAGCAATGAACAGGCCCTCGCACCTTGGACACTGTATGAATGGGTAAAATATTATTTCCCTTGTGCAGTATGTGGTGATAGAGATGACATTAGGGAAATTGTGTATACATTTGATGAACTATGTGTCATTTAGGCCTCACTTCCTGTTGCCCGTAGGCAATACTACATAAGTGAAATAATAATGCAGCAATACATTTACCAGAAGGCAACTGACATGAAAATACATTTTCATGAATATTGGACATTGCATGTAAAAGATAACTGTCACTTCCTGTGTCCACTATGTGGTGATAAAGAACACCCACTGACTATACATCATGTGGCTGTATATTATGTGTAGACCATGCAATTCCATGTAAATCGGATGACGTTTGTCACATAACACTAGTTTCCTGCTGTCAGTAGGTGGCGCTATGACTAAATATTAACATGTAGATGTGTTCAGGCCTGGACTCTCATCAAACATGAGAAATTTGGGGCAGACAATGTAAAGTCGAGTTACAATAACTTCCTGTTTAATGCCCCAAACATGTTTTGGTCAAAATTGACCAACACTCCACACCAAGGGCGTCCCATGACAACTGAAAAGCTTCACAATTTAGCATCTGAAAGGTCTTTAGATGTCACCTACCAAATTTGAAGTCACTCGGGTTAAATCTCTAGGAGGAGTTCATTAAAGTACAACGCTTGTAAATGACTTTTCTTTGCAAAAAAAAAAAAGATTAAAAATGTCTGACTTCCTGTTGGATTTAGGGAATGGCTCCATGAGGCTTCTTTTAAGTCTGGAGATGGTACATCTGCCTACCAAATTTCATACATATACGTCAAATTTAAAGGTGGGGGCTTTGACTTTGAAATTTTTTAGGGGGCACCCTCGAGCCATTTTGCCGCACCCAAACCCAAGACCCATATCAGATATCAAGTTATGCCACTTCTGAGCATCTGTAGCACCTAAAAAATGCTAAAAGTAATTAGGGGGCGCTATAGAGCCAACATGCCCAAGCCCAATTGTGATACTAATCACAATGATTACTAGTTCGAACATAGGTGTAAAGTTTCGGAAGTTTTTGCGCATCCTAAAGGCCTCAAACATGTTTGTAAAATGAAAATTGATGCACGAAATCCAAAATGGCTGACTTCCTGTTGGGCAAAAAAATTTGAAAAAATATGTATTATGTCCAGGATGATGTGAGCAATGATCCCACCAAATTTCATGAACATCAGAGCAACTTTTTTCCTAACATGGCGCTGTGTTTGGGGCCCTATGGAGCCTGCTGGCCACGCCTGAGCCCAGTCACTACAGAACTTTAAAATTTTCACCATTGTGTGCCAATGTGTGTTTCAAGCATCCCAAAAACAATAGGTTCCTCGCACTTTCAGTGGCTCACTATCAGCCCCGTGTAGGCAGATCACTCCATCTCCGTCAGTTTGTTGTTGGAGCAGCTGATAAAAAGTTCAAACTGGAGCATTTAGTTTGTAGTTTACAACCTTTATTTTATGTTCCCCATAGAACTGCTACTACAGACATCACAGTCTCATATACAGGTTTGCTCATAACAACAGTCCTGAATGTTCTGACATGAAAACATGTTCAAGTACTTATACATGTATATGTATAAGTTAATCTATGTGCATGAATATCACCTAAAATAAACTTAATTTACTAAATTAAATTAAATCACTAATCACCTTTCAACATGTGTGATAAGGAAGACAGAAGTCACATGACTTGATAACTTTTGATATCATATATCATTTGCTTCAGTTTCAGACTGTTTGTCGAGCTTGTCTGACTGTATTCAGATAACCAGGGATGTAAACCGGGCAAAGATCCTGATGGTTATGTTATATATACAGAGAGAGACAGAGGCTGAATAGCTATAATAGTGTGGCTGAAACAGTTTGCTTGAAAAAGTGATTTAAATATGTTTAATTAAAGATGACATTTTTCATGCTGGTCTTTGTATTGGAGGACAAAGCATCTTCACAGAGGTTTAGATTTCATATTATATGACATCAGAGTAACTGTCTGTGTTTGCAAACGTGTGCTCGCACTTCATTTGGTTCTCAAATGGTTAAAGAGTAGAAGGCAGAGCTGGAGATAAATCTGACCATAAGTGTCCTGGAAGTGTGACACTTTATAACCAATAAATTAAACTTATATAAAGTGCTATAAGTATGTTATTGGCAGTTATTACATTATCAGTAGTTATTACATTATTGGCTGCTACAGTCCCTCAGCAGGTTCCAGGAGTCCTTGGAGAATGTTTGGGGTCTTGAAGAAGTACTAGTGGTACACAAGGAAGTTCTAAGAGTTCTTTGGTCACATGAATCATTAAAGTTATTCTAGGGTCCTTGAGGAATTTTCGAGGAGCCTTTAGGAAACTCTAGGGGTTCTTAAGTAGGTTCCAGGAGCCCTTGATAACTTCTAGGTGTCTTTGTGGAGATTGCAGGAGTCACTGGGAAAGTTTTATGGGATCTGGATAAACTTGTAGGGCTCCTGGAGGAGGTTCCAGGAGTTCTCAAGGACTTGAAGAGTTCTAGACATCCTTGGGGAGATTCTGTGGGTCTTTGAAGGGATTACAGGAGTCTTTAGGAAGGTCTTGCAGTACTTGAGTAGGTTTAAAGGGCCTTGAGGGGGTTCCAGATTCCTTTAGAGAGGTCTAGAGGTCTCTCAGCAGGTTCCAGGAGTCCTTGGGGAAGTTTGGGGGGTCTTGAAAAAGTTCTAGTGGTCCTTGAGGAAGTTCTAAGAGTTCTAAAGGTTTTTGAAAAGGTTGCATGAGTCGTTACATAAGTTCTTAGGCCCTTGAAGAAGTTCCAGAAACTTTTAGGGAGATCTAAGGGTCCTGGGGCAGTAGGTTCTAAGGATCTTTGAAAAGGTTACAGAAATCTTTAAAGTTCTATGGCCCTTGAGTAGGTTATAGTGGTCCTTGAGGAAGTTCCAAGGAGTCTTTAGGAAGGTCTAGAGGTCCTTCAGGTGGTTTTCCAGGTGGCATGAGCTTGTATTGTCTGCTCTCAGTACATTCTGATAAACATGTATGTATGGTCACATGATCAGAGTGTGGAGGTCACTCAAAGGTCACTCAGCTCCCTGTGGTTACCATGACGACCATGACGACCACTTCTCTTTATGTTTTCTAATTGGATTGGCTGCTAATGGACCGTGCACACACACACAAACACACGCACACACATGCATGCACACACATGCACACACATGCACACACACACACACACACACGCACACATAGTACTTGTCTCAGGGAGTTCAGGGGTTGGTAGGTCAGTGTCTTCCTCTGATTGGCTCTGAGTCCTGCCCGTCAGACGCCAGTCCATCTGTGATTGGCCAAACAGCAACATTTCTATCCTTTATAAGGTTCCAGGTGTCCTTGAGTAAGTTGTAGAGGTCCTTGAGCAAGTCCTAAGGGCCAGTTCAAATTAATGATTAGCAACGAGACTGGATGCAACTTACAAGAGAATCCCAAGATGTCTGGTCATAAATGTTCTAAAACTGGACACCTCTGCTAACAAGGTCAATTATGACTCTTTCTATTATGAGTTTTTGATCCATGGAGGTTTTATATTTGTATAACTTTCCTTGAGCCAAGAAAAGCGATTTAAAAATCTGTGACATCATCACAATGTAAAGACTGAGGGCTGAGTGGGCAGTCAGGGGCGGGGCCAGAGGGAGAAACACTACTGAGCATATTCAGCGGGCCTCATGCCCCCGAAAGTAAACCTGGACACTAGAAGCTTTTTTGGCGTACGTGCCAGGTGAGCAATTGATCTGAATAGGTGCCATTTTGGGTCCAGTATCCAGCTCTTATAATACATCAATACATAATAATGTTCAGCTGGCAGACTGATCTGAGATCTGTGTGTGTGTGTGTGTGTGTGTGTGAACTCAGGACAGGAAATGAAACTCATTTAAAGAGCATTACACACCCACATATACACACAGTCAGGTTTGTGTGTAAATAACTTCACAGCTGCTTCCAGGTTTTACTTAAAGTAAAGACGTGCTTGTCATCTCCAATTGCGACACAAATTCATTTAAACACCTAAATAAATGAGACGAGTCCTCTTACTTTCCTAATTACAGCCCACTCAGGACAAAGCGTTGTGTGTGTGTGTCCTGGATGTCCTCTGAGTCTCAGACATCTCTTCATTTATTCCAGGACTGTAACCACAACAAAAGGAACAGAACTCAGATATATTAATCCTGGTGTCCTCCAGGACACTCCAGGTGTCATTGGTTTCTGGGTTTCTGGGTACTTTAGAAGGTCTGTTGTACTTTCAAGATTTTCAGAGGACCTTGAAAAGGTTCCAGGATACCTTAAAATATTCCCTGGGTCCTTTAAGACACTCCAGGAGTCCTTGAAAGGATTCCAGGATGCTCTAAAAGATTCCTGAGGTCCTTTAAGACACTCTGGGGGCCCTTGAAAAGATTCAAGGAAGGCTCCCGGGATATTTCAGGGTCTTTGAAAGAGTTTCTGGGTGCCTGACAGGACCTATCCTGGGAATAGAGCTAACATTTGTCCTACCTGTATCATCCTGACAGGCTGTTGGTAGGAGCTCCCAGGGAGAAGGCAGAGCCTAATGTCCCAGCCAATCGAACAGGAGGAGTGTATAGCTGCCCAATCACTGCTGACCAATCAGACTGCAGGAGGATGAAGCTCATAGATCCAGGTGAGACTCACCTCCATCAGAGCTCTTATATATGAACACCTGCCAGCCAATCAGAGAGCAGGATTTACAGTTTATAATATTTAAACTTCATGAGTAAAGAAGTGCAGCTTTTCATTTAATGGAAATAAAATGTTTCGATGGAGGAGCTTTGTGTTGGCCAATCAGAGAGAAGGAATCAGGTTTTATATAAAGCCAGAGAGTCAGAACTCAGGTGAGAAAAAACAGGATAGCTGCAGTTAGCTCAGGTTAACTCAGGTTAGCTCCGGTTAGCAGTGTCTCTGTTTTCTGTTTTCCAAACACTCAGAATTGTGATGTTATCTCTCCCAGTGCATTATGGGTAGTCCATCCCTCAGTGAGAAGTGACAGCTGCTGTCTGTTTTCTGTTTCCTCAGAGAGCTTTTATCTGCACACACACACACACACACACACACACACACACACTCAGACATGATAAAGCTTTGTCCTGAGTGGGCTGTAATTAGTGGTAACCATGGCAGCAGCCAATCAAAGGAATTAATGTTCAATGTGATGCTGCACAAATAAATAATCTATCATAAAACACTGCAGCAGCTGCCAGATACCAGACATAGGCCCCGCCCACTGAGACACAGTGGCACCGCCCACTGAGCATCTGTCTGTCTGTGGGCCTCTCTGTGTGTCACTCACCTGTCCTGTCCTGTTTCAGACCTGCACCTGTCTGAGGACCTGGTTGAAGACATGTGGCTGGGCGTCTCAGTAGCCAGTCAAGGCCGACCTGGGGGGAGGGTCCTGGTGAGTCTGTGTTCTCATTGGCTGATTAAGTTGTCCTTGATTTAAACTTGTTTATAGTCAGTAGCAGCAAAGGGACAGTTCATCCAAATGACGTTTCCACTGACCTTTTGTTGTCTGTAAACTAAACTACATCATCATGAGACAGAAACCCCTGAACCTAAAAACAAACCTGGACAGGGAAAAACTAACCTGGGGTGTATTCCAGAAAGTGGGTTTAGTGAAAACTGAGTTTGTTCACCCTGAGATGAGGGATCTCTGGGTTTTCAGTTCTAGAAAGAGAGATAACTCTGGGTCAGTTACCATGGTAACCCACGGTTACCTGCTCAAACCCTGAGTTTCTCTGTGTCTCCTCCCTCTTACAGAGTTTCATGTCCTCATTCATTCAGTCCGTATCAAAGCTCGTAATGAAGCACATTCATTAGTGGAGATTTACTGTCTGTCACAGTCTAAATCCTGCTTGGATGTTAGTTTGTTACTCAGGACTTTCTAAAGCTTTTATGCACATCAGTCATTTCTTTCTTGAGCCTGAGCTCAGAATCAAACCTCTGCATGTCCTTCTGTTATAACACTGTGACTCTGTCTGTCTGTTAGAGCAGCTCCTCACCTCAAATCTTTATTACACATAATGTGTCGTCTCAGTTTAAATGTAAAAAGCTTCAGACACGTAGGATCAATGAATAATTATCTATCACTCATGATGTAACTGGTCACACTGATGGAGCATCGTTCCTATAATATTGGAGATTATATGTTAATATTTGTGAGTGAGCAGGATCAGACAGCATCACTGAATGCTGTTGAGCTGAGATACAAATATGTCTGAACATTTAAAATCTGCTGTATTTTAACTTCGACGCCTTTTCAAGAACAAATCAGCAAACACATTATTAGTGGATCAGACTGTGAGCTTACAGTCACGTCTGTGTCTTTGATCTATGTTTTAAATCTTTAACTATATTTTTCATCTTCAGTTGCTGCCTCCTGTGTTTTGTCCCCGTCAGATTAAAGCTGAACAAATATATTTCAAATGTAAAGTAGCTGCAGCCTGATACACAGTCAGATTCCACTTTAATAATAAATATAACGCTGGGATCCCACCGTGCGGTTTTGCGCCGTCCTCTGCATGGCGTCCTATCCCACCAGGAGCATTTCAGAAGCTGAGCATCTTGACTGCGGGGAAGCCATTCGCCTTTTAAATTCAGTTGCATTCCTACTACAGTAATTACGCCAGTCTAGTCAAAGCTGAAAAAGCAAAAAAGAAAATTAACCGGATGCTCTATGCTGTTTCTGTGTCTGACTTCCTGTGCAGCTCGATCTGCTCTGTGCAGCTTGATGCGGCTTCCAGCAAAAATAGACTGGGCACGTATCTTTAGCACAGTGGAGCAGAGAGCCGCTTCTGGGACGCTTCTGAAAAGCACCACGGCATGTGCGGTGGGATCACAAGCATGAGACATAAGACTAGAGTGGCTGTGATCAGCTCTGGCGGCCACATCGGAGCCGGAACACGGCACACACGCGCCCGGCGGGATCAAGCCATAAGTCTGGTAAATGATGATTAATGGACAACACTGAATAAAACTTTATTGACACTTTTCTCGCTCTGGCTCAGGCTCTTTTTTTAAAGATAAATGTGCACCGTCCACATACACATGCATTAATATCTCTACGTCCACTGGATTCAAATGGAGGCTCTGCCTTTCATTTACCTGTTGCCATGATGACTCGTAGTATCGGAGCTCTATTGATGATGGCTTTTTTCATTCATCATGCACGTGCTTAACTCATAGTGAACACACTCAGATTAATTGAACAAACTCTGGTTAGCTGTTCTGGAATCGAAAACCCTGAGTTTCATCTCAGAGTTCATCACCTCAGAGTTCAGGGTTACAGTCCGAATTTGTTGAACCTGCTTTCTGGAATGGACCTCTGAACCACAAACCTAAAAACAAACCTAAACACATAAAAACAAACCCAGGGCCTGTACTACAAAGCAAGTTTAACATACCCAGGATATCTTTTTATCATCTGGTTTCACTAATTCTACAACCAGAATCATGCTAAGTGGTCATACGATGGTGGTTATCAACTCGGTAAGTTCAACCCAAATTTTCCCAATCTAGCCATGAGCACATTCACATAAAAGGGGCAGTGTTTGCAGCATATGACCAATCACAAACATGATCAAGTCTACTGGCAGCAGAGCAGCATATTTTACAAACAGAGCAAACTATAATATTAGACAAATACGAATAAGTTAAACACATAATCCAGGCTAAAAGCAACACAGTTGCAGCTGCCAAATGCAGGACGGATAGCTGGCAAAAAATTGCTGACTGTGTGAATGTGTAAGTTAACAGGCTTATGAGATCTCTAGGGCACGAGTAGATCTGACTATAATTACATTTGTGTATTCCATTAAATTAATGTGTTGCTTAGATGTATTCTTATGGCGTGTCTGACAATTTTAGCTTTATTCTTTCAGCTGCAACCGTGGCGGTGTCAAATGGACTAGGGAGCAAATAAAAATAAATATAAAAACATAATTCAAACCGTAGCGTTCAAAGTAGGCTTACTTTCATATCTTATAAGTACAACAAGTATAAGGCTTTAGTCATTCAATTAGTCTCTATTTTAGGATGATATCGGTATACAAAAGTACAATGAAATGGCTTTGACATTGCTTGCAGCCAACTGGGGAAAAAATGAAATGAAGACAGGATAGGGCCCTCCTGCAGGACTACACTCCTGCTGAGGAGCTGATCCTCTGCAATAATGAGGGTCACCCCTTAATGGAAGCTGACTGTGTTTTTTCTCAGGTTCTCCACATCACACACAGCATACATAAAAGTACCCATAGCAAAGTAACACAAGGCAATGCATACAGTCTGTGGACTGTAAGTCCACAACTCTGATGTGTTGCACTGGCAACATACAGCTCAAGAAGCTGACACAGATACATCAATCCCTCCGATGAGAATCTATATCTCTCATATAAAAAATCATCAGGTAAAGCCAAAGGGTCTCTGAACACTCTACCTCCTAAGAGACCCTCTTATGATCCACACACTGAGTTCCCAGGGATCTGCTACGAATGGTGATGCCATTTTCCAAGAGAATTGATTGGTCAGTAGGTGGTGCTTTTATACACACTGATCTGTTTTCTCAAACATAACCTGCACCAGAGCAGGTTAGGTGTGCAGCATAAGTTGGCACGGCAATGTATCCTGGTAAGAAGTGAACCACCGTCATAACCCTAAAAAACCCAGGGTTAAAACCTGAAGTTACCTTGCTAACCCCAAATCCTGCTTTGTAGTACAGGCTTCAGAACACATAAAAATAAACCTGAACACAGAAAAACACACCTGAACACAGAAAAACACACCTGAACACAAACCCGGGGGGCATTCCATCAAGGCAGATAAAAAAAAAAAACTTATTTTGATAAGTCTCACTAATTTAAGTGAGAGTTCTGTTCCATTACTGGGGCTTATATGAGTCGCTGCTCAGTAACCATGGTAACTTATACCGCTGAACTAGCCTGCTCTGTGGCAGGCTGTCAAGCTCAATTTAGCTGTGTGTCAAAGAATGCAGAAATGCAGAAACAGAACCCAAAAGGCGCTTCCGTCAAGTGTCTTTTTGCGCTTGCATCACTTTTATCATGTCTGTGTGTGGAAACATAAGATGAAGAACTGTGAGGGACCTTTACAAAAATACCCCTTTCAGTTAATCCCCATTTTATTCATGGTCACCTTTGTTTTGGAGTGAACCCTTTTATTTAAAAGCTTAGCATTTATAATTTAAGAAATGAAAGTGTGCCCACATTGTTTTGAAGTTATTTATTTATTCACTCATTTTGTTCAAGCTGTGAAGACAAAAAGAAAATTAAATAAGTCCAAACCATGACATTCTGCTGTGTTTAAAATTAAGCATTGCGTTAGTTAATGCAGGACACGGAAGTCATATGCCCCAGCTGTAATCAGCTGACAGCCTGCTGTCAACTAGGTGGTCCATTTACATATGACTCCTTCCTACACTGATTCCTGCTACACCAGCGTTGTCATACTACACTGCTGTTGGCAAAGCTTTGCGAGCTATGAAAGCTATTTGTTTGTTTTTCACATTACTTACCATCACCACACTCCTCATGTCTCATCTCAAGCTGGATGATGGTTTCGATATGGAGGACGGTTGTATTTTTGGAACACAAGATGATGAGGACGGGACTGAAGAAAGGGCTGAGGAAAGCAGTTATGTCCGCCGCAGTTCTCGCCTGGCAAATAAAAGTCCTCCATCAATAAAAAACTGGCCGATGGTTAAGATCCTCGAAGCTCTCTACAGCCGCAACATCTCTGCTCCCTTGGGGGCAAGTCATGAAGAGCTTTTTCAGTTTTTCATTGCCAACCTTCAGGATCAAGACCAGACCACAGTTTCTTCCATCACTCCTTCCTCCATTCCTTAAAAATCCTCTTCAAAGAAGAAGAACTGCCCTCACCCCACTGCTAATGCTAACACTAAGGCCAATACTAATGCCTCTGCTTCTGCTAACACTAGCACCCCTGCTAAACGAGCAAGACTCCATCCTCATGCTGACCATCAGGATGAAGACCCGGTTCTCGCCTCTCTGATCAACATCCAGTCCTCCCTCAGTGAGATGGATGACCGCCTCCAATTTCTGGAAACCCGCTCCGACAGCCTTCCTCAAACTTCAACTCCGAGGCCATCTACCGCATCAGCTGCAACCACTGTAGTCGGCGTGCCCCGCAGCTTCAACAGGAGTGCCATTCTTTCCACCTCCTCAACTAAGGAATCAGGTAATGCAGGTAATGACATTAATTTGGTTAAAATTCTGCTGTGTTCAGCTGAAATATCTGACAGACGTCTTGTTACTGTGGTGAGGTCTCAGTCGTCCTCAAAGAAAGTGATCCTAGACTGTCAACATGGCTGATTATGGCTAAGTTTAATGTTGCTTTTGGCATCTACAGAGACATCATATATGAAGTTTATCCAGATGGTAGATTTGAACTGGACACGTATTTAGCTATCATATCTGACCTAGTAATGTCTTACGGAGGCACTCTCTTTAGTACCACAAATCCTTCTCAGCAAAGACAGCATTGTACATCCAAAAATTCAATCAAAGATTGGACTGGTCTATTGTTGATCTGGCTCTCATAAGCAGACACTTCATGGGGCATCAGGCCCTCTCCTGTGTCGTGTGCAGGTCTTTTTTGAACACAGTGAGCCTCTGCCCAAAAACTGTGACTCAGAAGCAATCTAAGCCCAGGCAGTCTTCCCACCTCTCTCTAAAAGCTGAGGAACAGAGCAGTGCCAAGGTGACTCCTAAGACTAAAATTCTTCAGACCCTATTTATATAAACTTTAATGAGAATGTATGTAGATTCTCTAACTGTAGATTTGTACATGCTTGCAGTTATTGTGGAGACAGCCACCCCAGGTCTGTGTGTCCCCGCCACACTCGTCTTGTGAAAAAGACGTGAATAAACCATCTACACCTGTATACATCTCAGAGCTTGGCAAAGCTTTAAAGAAGCATCCAAATTGTCATTTTGTTAACTATTTAATTACTGGTTTAGTTCAGGGTTTTCTTGCTGGCTTATGTTTTCTTCCAAAAGTATCCCATGTCTGCAATAACCTTCAATCTGCTGTGAAAGAACCAGAAATAGTGGCTAAAGAGGTTGAGAGGGGCTACATTTACCTTTTACAAATTCTGAATTAATCCTATTAGTATAGCAACTCACAAATATTCAGGAAAAAGTGTTTGTTAATTGACTTGTCAGCCCCTCATGATGATAGTGCTCCAAGTAATAATAGCCTTATACCTCTAGCACCGTTTTCCCTATTCTATCCTTCTGTCAATAATGCAATTCAGTTCATCAAGCTAGCCATTAAAGGTGCATGGCTAGGGAAAGCTGATATAACAGACACCTTCAAGGTCATGCCGCTCCATCAATCGCAGTGGTACATTGTCGATGTCAAATAGTGAACTAAAGTATATTTTTCGGTTAGACTAACCTTCGGCTGTTGTAGCAGCCCCTGCATTTTCAATAATTTCAGAAGCGCTTTGCTGGATACTGTTGAACAACTGCAAATTGCCATTTGTTTTACACCTCTTAGATGATTTCGTGGTGATTGATTATCCTCAGTCTCTACCTGATTAATGCATTCACACTCAAAAAGACACTTTTAACCAACTGGGTGTCCCTCTCTCTGCAGAAAAAACCCTAGGCCCACTGAAAGTAATCGAAACCTTAACTTTGCCATGAGAATTATTCCCCAAGGCAGATCATTCATATCTAGAATATTGGACCTAAATTCCAGATATTCAGAATCCTCTGCCCCAATGCTGCAGCTCAAGGCCTGCATTGCCCAGCCTACACCCAAATGGTCTTAGATTAGAAGGCACTCTTAAGTCCTACATGAATTCTGCATCCCATTTCATGCGACTTGGACTGGCAAAGTCTATAATAAAAATGTATGACTCTGCATGGTCTTATGTCACTTCTTTCTGCATAGCCTTCTCTGTTCCTATCATGCCTGTTAACATCCCTATGATTTGTGCTTTCATTGTTCACTGTTTTAAATCCTGTAAAATGCAACCTTCTTCCATCAAAGCATCTGTAGCAGGTATTCAGTTTCATTTAAGATGTGCAGATCCATCAGCATGTAGCCTGCTTGGAAATCCCTCCATTCACCTCCTCTTCAATGGCCTTAAAAAAGAGCATCCAGGTAAGTAAGTGCCTTCCCTTCTCATTACCTCTAGTACACAAACTGGTGTCTCATTTAAGGCAGGGGTGTTTTGGTTCACATGCAGATTCATTACTGGAAGCTGTTTTCTTCACTGCATTTTATGGGTTCCTCGGGTGTGACGAATATACTACTAGCTCAGACTCTTTTGATCCTCTGCATGATCTTACCATTTCTGATATCAGGTGATATTGATAAGGTAATGACTATTAGGTCCAGTAATCATCCTGTGACTTGCCCAGCCAACATTAGCCCCAACACTAGTTTCAGTCTGGGTTTCGGGAAAAAACAGCACTCTACTGAAACTGCTCTTCTGAGGGTTTCTAATGATATTTTAATGTCCTCTGATGCGGGTGATTGTTTTGTGCTAGTATTACTTGACCTCAGTTCTGCATTCGACACAGTAGATCATCATATCTTGATAAAGAGGTTACGTGATTGGGTGGGTATATCAGGTGTAGCATTAGACTGGTTTACATCTTATCTCACTGACAGAAGTTTCACCGTCTCTATTGGTGACTTTGTGTCTGATTCCACTGTGGTGGACACCACTTGTGGTGTGCCACAGGGTTCGGTTCTGGGGCCCATGTTATTCTCTTTATATTTGTTGCCCTTGGGATGGATCATAAACAGATTTAATATTGCTTATCATTTATTTATGGATGATATCTGACTCCACTTTTCATTTAAAGCTAGTCAGGCTTTTAGGTTATCTAGACTCCTCGACTGTCTGAACATTATTAGGGACTGTACAGCAGAAAACCTCTTACAGCTCAATGCAGATAAGATGGAGGTTCTGGTTTTTACTCCAGAAATGGTTGCCCCTGTGATTATGAAAAGTATTGGGTCTCTTTCCTCCGCTGTCCACTCCAACCTGTGTAATTTAGGGGTAATATTTTATCAATCCTCATTGTTCAACACCCACGTTAAGCAGCTGACCAGATCTTGTTTTTTCCACTTAAGAAATATTAGTAAACTGAGATCTGTAGTTTCAACAGCTGAACTAGAGATGCTTATTCATGCTTTTATCTCATCTCACATTGACTACAGTAACACACTTTTCTCCTCTCTTAGTATCTCTGCTCTTGATCGTCTGCAGGCAATCCAGAACGCTGCTGCAAGACTACTCACTAGGTCAAATAGATGGTCTCACATTACCACTATACTTAAAACTCTTCACTGGCTCCCTGTTGCGTAAAGGACCCAGTTTAAAATTCTCATTCTCACTTACAGAGCTTTGCACAGTCAGGCTCCTGCATATGTGGCTGATCTACTACACCCTTACTCATCAGCTTGCTCTCTTAGGTCAAAATGCTAAACCTGCTGTCTGTCTGTCCCACACACCTGCCTTAAGACCCGTGGTGATCAAGCTTTTGAGGTCGTGGCACCTAAACTATGGAATGCTCTGCCCGCACCCTTACAGTCTGCTGATTCTGTGGATTCTTTTAAAAAACAGCTAAAGACACACCTGCTTAGACAGGCGTTTGCGTAACCTGTATGCACCAGGTCAGCATTTTATGTTTGTATTGTCTATTTTTAATGTGTATTGTGTTTTTTAGTCCTGCACTTTTTAATCGTGTGACTTGGGTGGTGACTTCATCTGATATGATTTCTTTCTTTTTTGTATGTTGTATTATTATATCCTTGTAAAGCACTTTGTGACTTATGTCTATGAAAAGCATTATACAAATAAATTTTATTTACTTGCTTTTTGGTGATGACTCCTTTATATTCTTCATATAGTTTCATCAGCAGGTTTGTTCTGCTGCTGAGAAGAAACCTGCTCTAGTTTCCCCTTCTTTTTGCGACATATTATCATCTTTTCGACAATCATCTGTTCTGGGCTGCTTATGTACTCCATGCACACACACAATGCAAGATTATTCAAGCCTGGCTAGAGGTAACATTGACTAGACATGGCTGAATTGTGTTAGCTTGAACAGCTTGAGCCATAAGTGAGAGTCGACATTAATTCAAGCCAGGCTTTTTCAAGAAAGCACAGCTTTCATTAGCTTCATAGATTGAATACCCCCCTGAACACATAAAAACAAACCTGAACACATAAAAACAAACCTGAACACATGAAAACAAACCTGAACACATAAAAACAAACCTGAACACATGAAAACAAACCTGAACACATGAAAACAAACCTGAACACATGAAAACAAACCTGAACACATGAAAACAAACCTGAACACATGAAAACAAACCTTAACATATGAAAACAAACCTGAACACATGAAAACAAACCTTAACATATGAAAACAAACCTGAACACATGAAAACAAACCTTAACATATGAAAACAAATATAACATCTGTTGTGATTTGGGTGAACTGAGCCTTTAAAGACGGTGCTCTTTATTCAGATCTCCATTATGTTCCCATGATTTACTGTCCAACTAACTGACTGTCTGTTTAAAGTGAGCCAATGTAACAGCAGCAAGTGACAATTACAGGATCATGATAAATACTAAAACATCAGCAATATCTACGTAAAAATTAGCTAACATTAGCCACCATAAGCTACACGTCATACCAGGCCATGTGAGGCTGTGGTGTGTTTGATGAATTTAACTTCTCATTTTTAAGAGGACAAATGTGTTATTTCCCATTTGAACTATTTCAACTGACCAAGCACATGAATAAACTGATTAAATTACTTATTAAACACAGACTTATTGCCTAACTGATTAACTTAATATCTGACTAACAAATAACTGTCATATTGACTAACAACTCACTACAGTAACTATAGGCCTAACTAAATCAACTAACTGACTAACTAAATAAATGACTAAGTAACCAAATGTCTTTTTGATTGACTGACTTGATTTGAACTGAACTGATAATCTGTCAGATTAATTAAATAACATCTAAATGCATTAATTAATTATAATAGGCTGATGAACTGATTAACCAACCGAGTTGACTAATTGACCAAGCTGATTATTTAATGATAGGTAATAGATAACAAATTAACCTTTAACTAGCTGACTGACTGATGTTTTTAAACTGGCCAACTAAATAAATAACTGTCTGACTCACTGAATAACCAACCAATTAACTACAGCATCCTCTAACTAACTAACTAACCAACCAACCAACCAACCAACCAACCAACCAACTGACTACCTAACTAACTGACTGACTGACTAACTGACTGACTGACTAACTAATGGACTAACAAACTGAGTTAGTTTAGCTAACTAGTTAACTAACTAACTAGCTAACAGACTAACCAAGGAGCCAACTAGCTAACTAACTAATTGACTAACTTACAAACTAAATAGCTAGCCAGCTAACTTTCTAACTAACTAGCTAATTAATGCTCTCTCTCTGTCAGGCGTGTGGCCACCGTTTTGTGAAGCTCTATGGAGCGTTCAAACTGAGGCACATGATTGGTCGGTGTTATCTCCGTGGCAACAACCTGGAATATGATGAGGGGGACATGCACTGGCAGGACCCCGACCAGCCCTGCAGGTAGGCCACATGACACAGGTCACATGATATTTACAGTTTAAACCTGTGAAGTTCTCAGCAGGTCAGGATGATGTCAGCTTGATGCCCCCGCCTCCTCACCTGTGTGTGTGTGTGTGTGTGTGTGTGCGTGCGTGCAGTCACCTGGGTGATGTCAGCAGTGAGGTCATGTGTAACATGGGAATATCTGCCTCCATCACTCAGACTGAAGTCATCGTTGGCTCACCTGGAAGCTACGAATGGCAAGGTACCACTATTTAATTTAATTTAATTTAATTTAATTTAATTTTAGTTTAGTTTAGTTTATTCATTATATGTTTCTCTCTTCTTGTTGACTCAGGTTCAGAAACTGCCATCAGGATTTTATCTCTGACTGAACATTTTTTAGAGTCTGCTCTCTGTTGTTGTGTTGTGTTATTTCTGAGTGTGTATTTTTGTGTGTGTGTGCTAGGAAATGTCCATGTGTCCTGGATGAATCCAGATGTTCAGTATGACACCAAGAGAAGCTCCTTCCCCAACCTGCAGCACAGGAACATTTATATAGGTGAATTGTCCCTTTAAATACACTTTCAGAGGTTTGTAGACTGTGAGGTGACAGGGACAGGTGTTTACAGGTGTTGTAAAACAGTCAGGATTCATAACTCTCGCAACATGAAACACACTCAGTGTGACTTACGCTTCCCAAGGATATCATTATCTCTGATGCCCATCAACAATAAATCTCCATGCCCATCTCCATAAATCCACTTAGAAACCAGAGAAAAAAGAGGCTGCAGAACATTTTTTAGTTTTCTTCAGTATCACAGTAATCAAGTGATAGTTGTCTGTAAATCCATGTTACACTGCAGACAGCAGCTGCTAACAGCTGATTCACAGGACTTTTCATTTTACTAAATGTTCATGTGTGTGCAGGATATTCGGTCACTCAGGCTCGCCGTCTTCTTTCTTGGAATGATGAAACCATAGTAACAGGTGATGGACTCTCTGTAAATGATCCAATCAGCAGACAGCTGCAGTGATGTGTTGATTGATTGATTAATTGATTGCTGTATTGATGAACAGGAGCTCCTAAGGACAGTAAAGAGGATGCTCGTGGCTCTGTGTTTTTGGCGGTGAAACAGTCTAAGAAACTGCTGATCCAGCAGACGCTGCGAGGTGAACAGATGGGCTCGTACTTTGGTAATGCTGTGGCAACTGCCGACCTCGACAACAACGGGTAACAAAGCCTCACATGTTTCACATCCTGTCTGTCAGCTTTCTGCTCTCTTCTATGCACCAGCATCAACCAGGAGACATGTGGGAAATAATTTCCTAAAACTGAGCTGAGAACAAAATTTACATATATACAGTATATGAAAAACACAAACGTGAAAAAGTTCCACACACAAAGTGGAAACATTTTATTTATTCTTAAAACACTCAGGTTTCACTGTCAGCACTGTGAGTGATTTTAAGTAAAAAGAAGTCAAACAGGCTCATTTCAAGGATGTCTTGTTTGTTATAGTCAATTAATTCCTTTATAAGCTAATTAATGCTCAGAACTACAGGAGTAAAATGCTTCTAATCAGTGTTATTCTAATAAAACCACCTGTATGTGGTCTGACTCAGCTGGGATTTGAAACTACAAGCTTCTACTTAGAGTTTACATCTGTAATCACAGCTGTAGATGTGTGATTAACTGTTCTGGTTGGTATTATGTAAAACATCTGAAACACTGTTGATATCAGATGTGATAGATGAAAAAAGAAAAGACTAAAGCTTAAAATTAGATATTTAGTCCAGAGAACATGTTATAGATAGTAATACTCTGAATTCTGAAGAAAAATAAACAACCTAAAGCTTGAATTAAGATGTTTGTCTCTTGACACATGAAGCTTAAAATAAGTGTTAGCTCATTCATACAGGAAGTAAAACAAACATCTCTGAGCTGAAAGTGACATTTAGTTGAATGAAATCTTGCAGAGTCAAAAGTCGGTCTACATTTTAAATCTCAGTAAACTGTCATCATAGTTAAAACTACAGATTCAGTTTGTCTCCTGCAGGTGGAGCGACCTGCTGGTGGGTGCTCCTTTTTACTTCCAACGTCTGCAGGAGGTGGGCGGGGCAGTTTATGTCTACATGAACAAAGGAGGTCAGTTTGAGTCGGGGCCCAGTGTGGTGCTGAGGGGACCAGCTGGATCTGCGTTTGGTATGGCTATTGCTGCCGCCGGTGACCTTAATCAAGACGGCTTCCAGGGTGAGGAGATGCTACACAACACAATGCTGAAAATAAACTGAGTGAATGTTTAAATGATCTGAGATCAATAATCAATCAGAGTGATGAGTGTCCGTGGATCAATAATCAATCAGAGCAATGAGTGTCTGTGACTCAATAATCAGAGTGATGAGTGTCTATGGATCAATAATCAGAGTGATGAGTGTCTGTGAATCAATAATCAGAGTGATGAGTGTCTATGGATCAATAATCAGAGTGATGAGTGTCTGTGGATCAATAATCAGAGTGATGAGTGTCTGTGAATCAATAATCAGAGTGATGAGTGTCAGTGTGTCTCAGACTTTGCAGTCGGAGCTCCTTTCCATGAGACAGGAAGTGTAATGATCTGGACCGGGAACAGCGGGGGAGTCTCTGCAGAACCAAGCCAGGTCACACACACATACACACACACCTGTGTATGATAGGAGTCAGGGTGTTGATGTGCACCTGTAACCCGCCTGCTGTGTCTCTGCAGGTGATCCGGGGCAGCAGCATCTTTCCTGGGTTCAGGACCTTCGGGTACTCTCTGTCTGGAGGTCTGGATGTTGACAGGAACAATTATCCAGACCTGCTGGTCGGCTCTCTGGACAACACTGTCACTCTGCTCAGGTACCACAAACTCCCAACTACTAACAGTACTAATACTATTACTGATACTACCATTTACTACCAATAACTCTTGGTGACTACCTGTAACTCTTGGTGACTACCTGTAACTCTTGGTAACTACCTGTAACTCTTGGTGACTACCTGTAACTCTTGGTAACTACCTGTAACTCTTGGTGACTATCTGTAACTCTTGGTAACTACCTGTAACTCTTGGTAACTACCTGTAACTCTTGGTAACTACCTGTGACTTTTGGTGACTACCTGTAACTCTTGGTGACTACCTGTAACTGTAACTCTTGGTAATTACCTGTAACTCTTGGTGACTACCTGTAACTCTTGGTAACTACCTGTAACTCTCGGTGACTACCTGTAACTCTTGGTGACTACCTGTAACTCTTGGTAACTACCTGTGACTTTTGGTGACTACCTGTAACTCTTGGTGACTACCTGTAACTGTAACTCTTGGTAATTACCTGTAACTCTTGGTGACTACCTGTAACTCTTGGTAACTACCTGTAACTCTTGGTAACTACCTGTAACTCTTGGTGACTACCTGTAACTCTTGGTGAGTACCTGTAACTCTTGGTGACTACCTGTAACTCTTGGTAACTACCTGTAACTCTTGGTGACTACCTGTAACTCTTGGTGACTACCTGTAACTGTAACTCTTGGTAACTACCTGTAACTCTTGGTGACTACCTGTAACTCTTGGTAACTACCTGTGACTTTTGGTGACTACCTGTAACTCTTGGTGACTACCTGTAACTGTAACTCTTGGTAATTACCTGTAACTCTTGGTGACTACCTGTAACTGTAACTCTTGGTAATTACCTGTAACTCTTGGTGACTACCTGTAACACTTGGTAACTACCTGTAACTCTTGGTAACTACCTGTAACTCTTGGTAACTACCTGTAACAATTTATAAATGTCGGTTCTCTACCTGTAATTCACACCACCTGCACTAAACTTTTCCAGCAACACATTTATAGTAACTGTAGTTAAAAATGTGTAAATATGTAAACAAACATGTTGTTTGCTACTGAACTGTCATGTTAACTGTTACTGATGATATGGTGACTTTATTGATTGATTGATTGATGCCTCAGATCTCGTCCAGTCATCCACCTCAATAAAACTCTCCGAGTGTCACCAGACATTGTCGACCCGAACAGCTGCGACTTCTGGTGAGATTACAACTTGATACCTGCTAACACGCTAACATGCCAACATGCTAACATGTGAACAGCTAACATCCTAACATGCTAACAGGCTAAAATGTGAACAGTTAACATCCTAACATGCTAACAACAGCTAACATGCTAACAGGCAAACTGTGTGTGTGTGTGTTTGTGTGTGTGTGTGTCAGTATTCAGGTGGAGGTATGTTTCTCCTACATCTTCAGCACCGGAGAGAAGAGTGACAGAGACAACATAAGTGAGTAAACAACAACAACAGCTGCATGTCTGTCTGTCACAGTGGACACATAACAGTCATGTTTACACACACAGCCTGCAGCCTGCTGGAATCTGACTAACAGTGTTTATGGGGACTTGGTGCTAATGAGTCTGTTTATGGTCAGCTGTCATTAATTATCATTAACAAGCTTCCTGTGTGTTTACAGCTGTGTGTGCTCTCTCAGCTAATTGGCTGATTGATTGAATGAAAATACGAAGTTGTCAATTAAAGCCTGCTGTTAATCAACAAAGTGACACACACACATACGCAGACACACACACCAGATGACATCATGATGTGTCCTTGTGTGTCCTCTAGTCCTCTGTGTGTCTGAATGATAAATCACATTACAGAAACTGATATTATTACTTCTGGGAAAACACACACACACACACACAAACACAAGCATACACACTCCTCGGGAAGCTCAGTGTGTCCTGGTTTTGTCTCGTTAATTTGAACAATCAGAGGTCAAACTTTTGCTAGGACACCAAACCTTCACACACACACACACACACACTCACTCACTCTCACACGCACGCATGCACGCACACACACACAAACACACACATACACAGTAGTACACTTATTAATCATTATTTATATTTAATTAAACCAAATGCAGAGAAAAATAAAAATCTAAATGGGATTGAGATTATGGAGCAATTTATTTTATTTGTTGAATTATTGATCAGAATTTGAAAATAGATCCAATTAATCACATAAACACACAGGAACACCTGCTGTCCAGGAGAAATAAAACACAGACAAATACAATAAAAAATTTTTAAAAAACTAATTTTTCTTTTTATTTCAGTCAGTAGTGCTGATTATAAAACTGTAAAAGTATATAAATTTTAGGGCTTTAGCTGAACCTATGATCAAAACATGTTGAAGGAAATTCATTTACAATATGATAAATATGCAGAAGCTATTGTAGAACACATCCCATAATAAAACACTTGGTGGTTCACAATAATCTGTACTGAGGACGAACAGATGAGGAAAAAGGAAGGTAAATAAAAGCATTAAATACGGAATGTGCATTACGTACACATTTACAAAGGAAAAACATTTTTACACAAATTTAAACTCCTCCCTCCTCCCTAACCCTAATGAAATGAACAAGACAAAATATAATAAAATAAGATAAATCTTGTCATTCTCTCTCTGTCTCCCAGCCGTCCACTTCACTGTGTCCGCTGATGTCACCAGCCTGAAGTCCCGCCTCCGTTTCCATGACAATGGGCAGAGCATGTTTTCTGGTTACCTCTCGATGCCAAGAAGTCAGTGTAAAACCCTGAGAGTCGGTCTACAGGTGAGACACACGGATATAACACATTATCCTGATGATTTATGCAGCAGAGACACACGTGATCAGGACTACAGCTGCAACTACAATTATTTTCATTATTGAATCATTTGCAGATTATTTTCTCGAATTGGTTTGTCTATAAAATATCCAAAAATTGTGAAAAATGCTTCCTATAGCTCAAGGTGTTGTCATCAAATGTCTTGTTTTCTCTCAAACACAGTTTACTACAACATTAAGCAACAAATTCTCTAATTTAAGATGTTGAAACTATCAAATGTTTGATCATTTTTGCCTCTGACTGAAATGTTATATTTTTATTATCAATCAATCTGCAGATTATTTTCTTGATTAATTGTTTAATCACTTTGTTAAAGGTCATAAAATAGGGAAAAATGCTTTTTATAACTTCCCACAGCCCAAGCCAACATCTTCAGATGTCTTGTTTTGTTTGACCAGTCCAAAACTAAAGTTTACTAAAATGTACAATGAAGAAAAACATCAAGTTTTAACATTTGAGGAGCTGAAACCAGCAAATATTTGACATTTTACTCATAGATTAATGAAAATTTTTATTCAATTATCAAAATAGTTGTTGAATAATTTCCTGTCAATCAATTAATCAATTAATCATTTCAGCTCTAATCAGGACATTTACTGATGATCAGACCTGCAGATGTTGACATTTTTTACAGTTAATTCTGAAGGAAAATGTTTGAACTGTGGGGAACTTTATTTAAAATATAAAAAAAAACAACTGGTCTGAGAATCATTCCCAAGTTATCCACCAGAAACAGTTTTTAACAACATCTGCGGTTTCAGATATTTGGCATTTAATTACCATTTGATCAAAGGAAGTGCTGCTGTGTGAGATAAGACCAACTGATTCTGACCGACATCAACACTTAAATCAGTCTGCTGCTGACAGACTTCACATCCTGCTCCTCCACCAGACTTCAGAGGAAAAATACTCAATTTTCTGCTCACTGGTCAGTGCTGGAAACCTGCAACAAAACCCCTCACAACTCCTGAAAGGAACAGTTTTTGGACATAAGGGTTTCTCCGACTCCTGCTCTAAACAGCGAAGATGATGATGATGATGATGATGATGATTAACATGCAGGTTGAGTTCATGGTGTTCTGCACTCTGAGCTCGTCTTGTCACATCTGCATGTTGTTCTTATCAGTGCAAGTTTATGTGCAGATGTAAAAGCTTCTTGGATCTTATTTACTTCACATTCCTGCTGATCATTCTCCACATCATCTGCTTTCAGCCTGAGTTCATTCAGGCAGCAGCTGGTTTCACTTCACTTACATCAACCTGCAGAGACCTGAAGACGTGCTGTTCAAGGATAATCTGAGGTCTGAGACTCAGCTGCTGACTCAGACTCAGCTGGACAAAGTGTATATATAAAAAGTGTTGCTGAGGTTCTGTTCTGTGTGTTCTCCAGAGTCCAATCCGAGACAAAGTGGAACCACTGGTGTTCTCCCTGAATGCCTCCCTGTACGAAAAACTTCCCAGGAAAAGAAACTCCGTACAAGACCTGAAACGTTTCCCTGTGCTGAGCCAGACTCCCCAACCCAACAGAACCCAGGTCAGAACCCATCAAAGTCCATCAGGATCCAGATCAGAATGTATCATAACCAATGTCAGAAGTAAACAGAACCCATTAGAACAAAGGTCAGAACCCATCAAATCCAGAATCTAGTTGAGAGCCACAGTCAAAACCAATTATAAAACAGGTCAGAACCCACATCAGAACCCAACATACATTAAAAATCAAACTGCGTTTGAACGTTGCTTCTATTCATCAGATCCATATCCAAAAGGCCTGTGGTTCTGATAACTGTTGCCACAGCAACCTGCAGATGACAGCCCAGTTCACAGATGAGAACCAGAAACCCTTCGACATGTGAGTGAACTCACACACACACACAGCCACTCAGGTTACGAATGATCACTGATATTGATCACTTCAAATGTATTTCATGTATAAGGAGAAAGGAAGACACAGGTCACAGGTGTGACATGGAGGATCCAGGTCATGTGATCAAAAGCTACATACTCCTTTAAACTGCAGTGTGGTGAAGCATGTGTGTCAGTCTTCTAGTATTTGTAAAATTGCCATTGTTAGCATAATTGTGTTTAATTTCTTTATTTGAGACATGCCCAAGTCAGGACTTGTAACCTGACTTGAACTTGCTCTGATGGACCCGGATCTTAATGTAAGACTTGACCTGGTCTTGCACTAAAGAACATTTGAAGTCTCAACTTGAGTTGAGACTTGCCCTGAAGTACTTTGGACTTGTCTTGGGACTTCAAATGCCCTAACTACTTGACTCAAATCTTTCCCTAAAGGAATTACTTAGGACTTAGGAATTTACCTGTAACTTTACTTAGACTTTCCCACAAGGATTTGGGCTTGACTTGAGTCTTAACTTATGACTTGACGTAGAATTCCTTTAAAGGACTTCATTCTTTAACTTGAGACTTGACTTTGGCTTGCCCTGGAGTACTTTGGACATGTCTTGGGACTTAAAATGCCCAAACTACTTGACTTGAATCTTTTCCTAAAGGACTTAGGCCTTGACCTGGGACTTAATTTGGAATTACCCTAGAGGACTTGAGTTTGACTTGAGATGAGATTTTGGCTTGTCCTAAAGGACTTGGGACTAGACTTGGACTTCCCATAAATTACTTGACTGCTTGACTTGAGACATGAACCTCTAAAAGGTTTTTAAAATGTCTCTGACTGATACAGAAACTCCTTCAGTAAGTGGGGGTGGGTTTATTTGGTTTATCAGATGATTGACAGCTTTCTAACATCACAAAGGTCACATGTCCAAACCCAACCACTGTACCATCTCAACAGGCTCATTTGTGTCAGCTGACGTCAGACTGTTGCCAGCATGTTGCTGATGTCTTTGTTTGTGTTTCCAGGCAGAATAGCAGTCAGGTGTTGCACTACAATAGCAGCATTAACCGTCTGCTACTGGAAGTCAATGTCAGCAACACTCCATCACCAGGACGACCAGCAGAGGATGCTCACAATGCTGTTTTGAACATTAGCATCCCGCCATCGCTCATATACTCTGGAGTCCGAACAAAGGTAGTGACGCTAAAGGTCTATATCATAAAGATTTTAGTAGCTGAGAATCAAGACAATGCTGATATAGAACAGAGTGTCATCTGCATAGAAGTGGATATTTATGCCTGAGCTACAAATTAAGTTACTGAGCAGGAGCATGTAGGTAGAAAAGAGAAGTGGACAACACACATCAAGTGATCACAAGTTCTTTCTTTTTGTTATCCAAACTTTTCTATTTTATAAATGTTTAATCTAAATGGATTACAGGGACTTTGACGTGTCTGCATTATCATTTATGAGTGCGGTCAGTGTTGAATGACCTGAAAGACTTGCTTTTTGCTTATGAAGACTTGATTTGGACTTAATATCTGACCTGAGACTTGACATTAGCTTGCCCTAATGGACTTGACTTGAAACTTAACTTGGACTTGACTTAGACTTGTCCCGAAGGACTTTAGTTTTAACTTGAGACTTGACCTGGGACTTGACATGAGACTACACTTATTATAAAGGATCTGGAACTTGACTTGAGACTGACTTTGACTTGCACTAAAGGAATTGAGATTTTACTTGCCTCGCCCGGAAAGACTCAACTTCTTGACTTGAGTCTTGATTGGGCCTTACTCTAAAGGACTTGACTTGAGACTTAACTTGTCCTGATGGACTTGACTACTTGACTTGAATTTTCCCTAAAGGAACTGGTTGGTTTAGCCTAAAAGACTTTACTCCTTGACTTCAGACTCAGTTTAGACTGATCATAATGTACTTGAGATGAGACATGACTTGAACTTGTCCCAAAGGACTGAAGACTTCACTGATATTCACCCTAAAAGACTTAACTCAAGACTTGACTTTGCCTTTTCTCAAGGGGCCTGGCAGTTTACTTGAAACTTGACTTGGACGTGGATTTGCCCCAAAAGACCAAGAATTTGACTTGAGAGTTGTTTGCCCTTAAGGACTTGGGTCTTCATTTAAAACTATTACTTGGACCTGCCCTTGATCTTGACTTAAGATCTGACATGGAGTTGCTCAAAAGGACTTGGCAATTTACCTGAGACTTGACTTGTACTTGCCCTTAAGGACCTGGAACTTGACTTTGACTTACCCTAAAGGAACTGAGATTTGAATCTTCTTCTAAAGGACATGGTACTTGACTTGGACTTGGCCTAAAAGATTTTAGTCCTTGATGTGAGACTCAGTTTAGACTGACCCTCCTTTGGATTTGTCCAAAGGGATTTGGGAATTGATTTGGACTTACCCCAAAGGACTGAAGACTTGACTTAGATTTTCCCTGAAAGACCTGGTATTTGACTTGGAATTACCATAAATGACTTGGAATTGATATGAGAATTGACATGGATTTGACCCAGATGATCAAGACTTGATTTGACTTGAGAGTTAGTTTTGGGCTCTCAAGCTCCCTGAGCGGGTCGTCTACTAATCGGAAGATTGGCAGTTCGATTCCCGGCTCCGCCAGTCCCCATGTCAAAGTATCCTTGGGCAAGATACTGAGCTCCTGTTGGCTGTGCCATCAGTGTATGAATGTGTGTGAATGGGTGAATTGACTCGTAGTGTTAAAAGCGCTTTTAGTGGTCGGATGACTAGAAAGGCGCTATACAAGTACAGTCCATTTACCATTACCATTTACCCTTAAGGACTTTGGACCTGCCCTTAAAACTTGACTTGTATTTGCCCTAAAGGATCGGTACTTGACTTGGACCAGTTAGTCTTTCAGCTGATGTTTGTGTTTCAGGGTGACATCGCAGTGGTGGAGTGTTCTGTTGATGACACTGTTCTTCTGTGTGACCTGGGGAACCCGTTCAAAAGCAACCAGACGGTACAGAACATCCTTCACAGTCTGTTACTGCTGTCTGTGCTGCTGTTTGGGGCAGCTGTGGCTCAGGAGGTAGAGCAGGTTGTCCACTAATCAGAAGATTGGCAGTTTGATCCCTGGCTCCTCCAGTCCACATGTTGAAGTGTCCTTGGGCAAGATACTGAACCCCAAATTGCTCCCGAAGGCTGTGCCATCAGTGTGAGTGTGTGTGTGAAATATTAGAAACTCCTGCTGAGCAGCATTAGAAAATGATGATCAAGCACCATGCATGGCAGCCTCCGCCTTCAGTGTATGGATGTGTGTGTGAATGGGTGAATGATTGCATGTAGTGGTCAGAAGACTAGAAATGTGCTATATAAATGCAGTCCATTTACCATTTGTTCCACTGTCTGTGCTGTTCTCTGTACTCCTGCTGAGACTCTTCCTGATCTTTGGTCTTTTTCAGGTTCAGGTGTTGATCCTTTTTCAGCCGTCTGAGATCAGTTTGGAAACCAAAGAGATTCAGTCTGTGCTGCAGCTGTCCACGTAGGACACACACACACACACACACACACACACACAGAGTTTTCTAGCTGTCTGATTGGACAGATACGTCTGTCTCTCTGTGTGTCTTCAGGCTCAGTGTGCAGGCTGGTCTGTCTCCTGTCTCTGTCTCCATGTTGGTGGAGTATTCACTGCAGACGTCTCTCACTCTGTAAGTACAAACACACTTTAAAGAGCTGGTATGGTGTAAAACAATAAACTGATGTTTGGGATGGCGGATGATGAGCAAAGCAGCACACTGGAAGTGTTGCTGTTATCGGGGAGCAGTTGTGTGTGTGTTTGGCACATTTTTCAGCCAACTGTTTGCTTAACGAGACTCAGCACACTGCAGGATTTTCTACTGTTTCATCTTCAATCTGTTGATGAAGTTTTAAAACATGGTTTCTTTCTGTGAATGTATGCCAATTTTATGTAAACATTTTTGGAAACAGCCTCTTGGAGGACAGAGGGGAATCTGGGCTGTAAGGAAAGATGGGTTTAGAGAAGTCTAAACAACCTTTGGTGAATAAAATGTCACACATATGTTTAATATAGACTCAGTATTTATACAAATTATTCAAAAAGGGCCATAATACCAGATCTTTAAGAGGGTTAATGTTTGTCCTAATAACCTCCGCTCTCTTATTGTTTGATTGTGTCCTGACAGGATCAAGCAACTAAGCTCCACCTCCTTCAGTGGTCATGTGATTGGTGAGTCAGCAATGAAGAAGACAGCGGATGTTGGCAGTCTGCTGCTCTTCACCTTCCAGGTTTGTCTGACATTAGTATTATCTGTGATGAAACGTAAACAGACCAGACGTTTACCTGCAGACTTCTCTGACAGGTGCACCTCAACGGGAAGCCACTGGGTCGCCTTGGCAACTTGGCAGTGGAGTTTGTTTGGCCAAGGGAAGTGTCCAATGGGAAGTGGCTGCTGTACCTCACAGAGATTCAAGTGAATGGCACCTCAGAGCCTCGCTGTGCTCCGCCCGGCAACATCATCAACCCCCTCAACCTCATGGTAACCGTGGCAACATCCGCCCCACATGGACTCCTTTCAAATCAAAAGTTATTAAAGTGGGCTGGAACATTTCAGAATAAAGGCCAGACCACACAGAAACTGTTACTAATACATCTTTAAATGATTTTGATCTTGAAACATGATTGTCTTCTGTTTCCTGCTGGTCTGCTGTCAGAACAAACCTTCATTTACAGAAAAAAACATGAAAACGATCACATGTGGTTTAAATATGACAAACCCAAAACCAGGGGCAGATTCACTAATAAAATAAGGATTTAATAATGATGTTTGTGTCCAGACAAGCAGTGTGATCATTGTGTTATCGCTGCTAATAGATGACCTGATTTAAATCCCAGTTTGTCCTGATTGCCTTCCTCCCATCACTTTTTAAACCATCTCTGAGCTGATAAATGTGATCTTCTTCTGTTCCTGTTTGCTCAGCTGTCAAAGGAGGAGAAAAGGAGGAGGAGGAGTCTGGAAGAGGAGGTGACAGAGAAGCAGGAGGAGCAGAGAGAAAAAACTCTACCTGTCCTCCACCTGCAGGGACAGAAAAAGAAGTCCTACACTCTGGTACAAACACGTTGCTTCTGTTAGTGCAGTACTGCAGCCACCCACAGGGGGCACTCTGAGATATAAAACTAACTAATTTTAGTAAATTTGTAAACTGACTCCCAACCAAGAAAAAAACATGAAGAGAAACTGTTGGAGAGACACAAACATTCAGTGTGAAGACTCGATACTCAACTACACATCTATATCCTGTTTATAATGACTGTGTACACTGTTTAACTTCTGTCTTTGTGAGAACATTTTTACAAAGTGAGGACATTTTATCCACTCCTCACTCCTTCTAAGTCTTGTGTGAAGGTTCAGACTTGGTTTCAGGGTTTTGGGGCTGTAGAGTGAATTCATAAATCAGGGTCCTCACAAGTCTAAAAGTCCATGTGTGTGTGCAGGAGTGTGGGCACGGGGCTAACTGTGTGACATTCATGTGTCCGCTGGTGAACATGAACAACTCGGCGACTCTGACAGTCAGAGCCAGACTGTGGACCTCCACCATGATCGAGGTACAGACCACAATATCATGAATCATCGTCGGAGCTTTACAGCCTCTTTTAGCTCCTGGTTTTGTTTTTCCTGTCTTGTTCAGTCTCAGTGTTTCCAGCATGTGAGCTACTTTATAAGCTGATAATATATCAGGGTTGTCTGTGTTTCTGCCCCCTGGCCAAAATTCTCTCATTATTTCTTTGAATCAGACCTTCTTGTGTGTTTTAGGACTACAGCGATGCAAGTAGTGTGTTGGTTCGAGGCCAGGCAATTCTGAAGCTGCAGACCAGCAAACCAACCATCAAAATGGAGTCTCACCACACTGAGGTAACAACCTACTGTTAGCAGCTCCCAGAAGCCACAGAGTTCATTACAGCCACAATATGAATGAATGAATGAATGAATATGAATCATAGTCAGTGTAGTTTGCTGTGTAACTTTATGAGTAACAGAGTTGTTCTTCTGCAGATTGAAGTCCACATTAATCCGGACTCGGGGCAGCAGGTGGACTCCGGTGCCCCCGTATGGATCATTGTGGTGTCTGTCCTGGCTGGAGTTTTCCTGCTGGCTCTGATCTGTCTGCTGCTCTGGAAGGTAAACTGAGCTGTAACATGTGAAGGCAGATAAGGTGATCTGTGATAAGACCAATGGAAAGCTTCTGTCTCATCACTGGTTCTAGTTTTAGGAACTCTGCTGTCCACACGTGTGACTATTTTTATGTTTTGTTGTGTTGTCACCATAAAATCATTCATGTGTATCTCACCATCGCCTCCTGTTGGTAAAGTGCTGTTGTATCGCCCCTTGCTGTTCAGTGTGGTTTCTTCAGGAGAGCCAGCACCAGAGAGCTGTACAAGGCAAAGACCCAGAAAGCCCACGTGAAGAGCCAGCCGTCTGAGGCTGACAGGCTGACGGAGGAGCTCTGAGGCTGGGCAGACGGCTGCCAGAGAGCCCTGCTGTAAGGACCAGCTGACTGACTGTTTACTGGCTGATACTGTCTGTTTACTGTAACTGACAGTTACTTACTGTTACTGACTGTTTACTGGTTGGTACTGTTTGTTTACTGACTGTTACTGACAGTTAATGACTGTTGCTGACAGTTTATTGGTTGTTTACTGACTGTTGCTGACTGTTACTGTCTGTTTACTGACTGTTACTGGCTGTTACTGTTTGCTTTTGTTTACTGTCTGTAACTGACTGTTTACTGACTGTTACTGACTTTTTACTAGCTGTTACTGACAGTTCAGGATTGTTACTGTCTGTTGCTGGCTGTTTTTGCTCCTCAGCAGTCAGTCAGTCCAGAGGTGGAGCTTTTATTTTGACTTCTTTCCTTCCTTCCTTTCAGCTGCTCTGCCTCCATCTGATTGATCAGCTCAGATCAATAACTAATCATCTTTATTAATCTGTGATTTTGGTTTTCTCTGATGATTTTCTCTGCTGCTGTCTGTTATTATTATCTGTTCAGTGACTGATTTATTGACTTTTTTGAGATATTTTGGGTTTCTGCATTAAGACTTTTAAGATTCATGAGAATTGTAAAAACTTAGTATAATGTTATAATTAGTATGTATTTCATATAAAATCATACAATAAACACAAAATACACATAAGTAAAATAACCTCTATAAATTTTAAAAAGAAACTAAAGATAAACAATCATTCTGTGTTGGACATACAAGGTTTCTGTCTCTGCTTGCTGTTGTGTTGAACATACGAGGTTTCTGACGCTGCTTCCTGTCTGCAGTGCGGGTTCTTTGTGCGGCGGCAGGCGTGGCAAGCGGCGGCGCTGCACCAGGGCAGGATTATGGGTAAAGAGGACACAGATGGCTTCCTGATCCGAGACGACGTCTCTGCACCCAGAAAGATGTCCAGACGCTGGGTCACCTACTGGACTGAGACGCACTGACAGACTGGTGATTTCCATGGAAACCAGACCAACACACTGCCATTTAACACCTGCTGCTGTCATGTGAAAAACTCTTACTCTTTTCACATTCAGTTCAATTTGTGTTGAAATATGGAGATACAAGGTTTTCATCTGACAGCAGGGTTTAATGTGATTCAAATATTTCATTTTGTAAACAGCAGAAGTTAAATTATCTGTTTTGTTTTTATGATGTTGTGTGTGTGAATATTTCCCTGTGGTTAATTCTTACACATTATACCTTTAAGGGGTCCTTGTAAAATCCAACGCTGTGAGTAAATAACACTTGTGTTGTGCTCACCTGCTGACTGAAATTATTTGGTGGATTCTTGTACAAAAATATGTTTTGTTGTTTGTTTCATTCTAGAAATCAAACTGAACAGCTGACTGAAATATATTTTAAATCTTAGTTGCATCCAAACATCAAGTTCATATTTTTCCTTTTGCTGTCTTTTTTGTGTATATTTTACATAATTGTGATATTTCTGACAGCACATGAAAGCAGCATCAGTTTGTGTGTTAACTCTTCTGTGTTGTTCAGATCATGTGGATGTGGTTTGTTAACAGTGTTGTGACCTGTTTGTGTATTTTCTTAATGTTAATGATATTAAAGTATTTTTTGATCATTTACTGATCTGCGGTGATGCTTTTAGCAGTCTGTTGAAATCTACTGATGCTGGAGAGAAGCTCTGATGAAGTTTAGAGTGAATTATGAATGCTATCTGGAATCTGAAATTTGCTGTTCCTGACCTGAGAAGCACCTGATTCACATTTTGACTAATTTATTAATCGAGAAAAAAATGGACAGATTAATCAATGATTAAAATAATTGTTAGTTGCAGCTCTAAAAAAGAAAAAGTGTGAAATGTGAAATGGACTAAATTTATCAAGACAACAGGTGAACATGGAGAAAGAGATGAGTTTGTATTGACAGCCTTTCAGTACTGTTCATCAGCATAAATTTGCTATTCTTCACTATGTGATGTTGATGTGTTCCGTGTTCTTTTACACATACATAGCATGTGTTCCTCCCTGTGTGGCTGTGTGTGCAGGGCTTCGTGGTGATCAGAGGGAGCTTGACTTTATCTGACGGTGGAAGGACTATCGCCACGAGGATCATTAACAGATTATTAAAATTGGATGATCAATAAACATAAAGTCCAAATGGAAGAGAATCTTTCTGCACTTCTGAAACTTTTATCTTGTAAACATTCATTCAATCAGACAAAAGCTTAAACGAATAAATAAATTATTTTTACTAACAATGTGTGTCTGATGTGGTTTTTGCATCAAAAAAGTTCAATTAAAACATCCTTTCCTCCTTCATTAAAACTCCAGAATCTGTGAATCTGTAAATATTGTTGGTTACTGAAGTTTTCCTGTTGGACACCAGATGTCTCCTCCTTCACTGTAAAGTCCATTCTCAGTGTTTGTGCACTGGAGGCTTCAAGTTTCCACATCACACTTGTGGAAGTTGCATACTGGCTCTAATCTAGTTGTGATGTCATAAATCCTGCAGGTATGTCCAGGTGTTAAACTGAGATCTAAGGTAATTTTATTAGGAACAACCTGTCTGCTAGAAATTACGCTCATATTCAACTAAATTACAACAGCAAATATGTTTTGGTAGAAACGTAACAGTGCTGAATCACATTTTCTCTCAACATAATCAGAAAATGTTGTTAATTAACATATTTAAGTTGCAGAAATGTTGATACTGAACATATGAGTGAAAAATTCAGAGACAACGTAGCTGGTTGTTTTTTTTCCCACCAAAATATCTGATCTTCAAGATTCAAGAGACTTTATTGCCATTTGCACAGCAGAGGGTACATGCACACTGAAATGATTGTGTGGTTTACTCAGTCAGATAAAAAAAGAAACAATAAATTTACAATAAATTAAATTTAGATTAAACTAAAAAAATTAAGTTAAACATTAAAAAAATAGTAGCAAGGTCTGAGAGATACTACCTTATTTACATAGTTATTTAGAGAACTTCTAATGAAGTACTGGAGCAGCAGTTGGAAGGAGGTATTGCACATTAAGAGAAAACAGATATTGTACCACAGTGTAGCAGCATGTTATACCAGGATATAAATAAGGCTTTGGAATAAATAAGCATAAGCATAAATAAACAAGCAAGGTGCTTGAGTTCCAGATGTAGGTAATTAATTCAAAGTAAAATTTCTGATGTTGCAGTAAAATGTCAGCTGGTAGAAACTACAGCAGTATGAAAGTGTTCCTGGTTGTGTTCAGACTCTGGCAGCATTTGGTTAAGGTCAGACAAAGATCATGGTCTCTGTTTAATACAGAAAAAAGTCTGCAGTGACTTGAAGCTCAACATGTTTATTCCTGCAGCTTGTTCGCCCCCCATCCACCCCGACCTCCTCCCTCCCACTGCAGAGCCGTATGTAAATGTAGCTTCATTCATTCAAAGAAACGTCACTGTGAACATCATCCAGGCAGAGATTACACTTGTCAGCATGTCACTGGGAAACCGTTTAGTCATATATGAAGGTCATTTCTAATCTATCTACAGCAGCTCTGCCATAAAGTCTTTTCCGAAACTTGTACATTTTCAGTTTTATGTTGACATTGTCAGGTCATAATGATTTATGAATAACCTGCATGTTCTCATCTAAAATTATAATTATATCAACATTCTTTCATTATAAATCTGAGAAAACGGGACGTTTGTATCTGAAATGAGTTCATGTTTCATGTGTTCAGATCAGGCATCTGTCAACAGATGAATTCTGAGCCAAAAAATCCAGACTTATGTCAAATCATCAACATACTGATCTGGATAAGTTGGTTATACAAAGACTCTGGGATCAGTTACCCTACAGGAGGTTCCATTTGAACTTTAAAGTTAGAAAAATAAAGTTAAAGTAGGTATGTAAGGTTTTGTAACAACCTGACACACAATCAGAGGGAGATCATCTCTCCCACTGCTGACGTTAGTAAACATAAGCATTTTTTAAAAACATTTATTTGGTTTTCCTGATTTGAAACAAGGCTCTGAGGACAGAGGATGTTGATTATAAAGCTCCCTAAGTCAGATTTGTGATTTCAGGTTGCATAAGATTTAATTATGTTGGGCCTCATACGTCATGAGACAAAGGCAGGCCTGCACGCAGTCACAAAGCCTAACAAAGAAAGGCTCCAAGTCAAACAACAAAACTCCAAACGGACTTCAACTCCCATCATGCTCTGCTCAACTCACACCTAGGTGTGAAATCCCATTGGACAAGACTCACCGGAAATGCCCAGGGATTTCTTCTTCCCTGCCGTGATGTCACCAAGACTATCAATACTCCACTCGCTCCTTGAACTACGCTTCCAGCTGCTTGCACAGTTAACGTAAGGAAGTAACTAGACTGCAGTCTCAGCCTTACTGGACCGAGCGCGTTACTGGATCCGAAGTAGAAGACCACAGTGTAACCCAGTGCTCTCACCCTTTCCTGCAGAAGAAGGATGAAGGATGAAGGATAACCTCTGAGCCCGGTCATCCTTAACTGAGTTGACTGCACTGTTTTCTTCGCATCGCCACAGAGAATCAGCTGCCGTGAAACTGCCAACACAGCGAGAAAACGGCCCCGTCAGTATCCGAGCCGGACCCATAAGGACGGACTGAAACACACCCGACTCACTTCCTTAAGTGACAGAAGTAAGAGGCTTAAGTCTGGGCAGAGATAGGACATTAAAGTGTGTTATTTTCAGCTTTATTGCGGTTGTTTGCTGTGAAGTTAACGGACTGTGAGTCCAGTTATGCTGCTGCTGAGGATACGGTGAAGTATTATTGTTATTTGCTGCTTGTTTGGTTGTGTTTGGACTGCTTTGTGTTAGCTCGCCATCATGTGTGAGACTGTGAGTTACATTTTACTTGTTGAAATCAGACTGCAGCCAGCGAATAAGGATGTTTGTACACATCTGTGTGTAAATAAAAGCACGCGCACATTGTTCACCCCCCCCCCCCCCCCCCCCCCCCCCCCCCCACTCATATCAGTTAGCTGTATATTGTCTGGCTGTTTCTAACTGCAGTTGTTTGTTGCTTGTATTGGATAGTTGTAGTTGTATGATAGATGTTTATTAATTGAAGCATTATTGATTTATAGATACTGCTAATGTTAATAAACTCTGTTGTGCATTTAAAGAGAAGTTTCCTGTGATTGTATGTGTACATACTGTGATAACAGCATGGTGACAGGGTCAGTGCTCAAATTCAAACCTTCACTGTTCATCCTGTGATGTTAATATCTCTCAGATGTTGATATTCTTTGATGAAAACCCCTTTTGAGACTGTTTTCACTGTATGGTCATTGGTCCCTGACCTCAGGGTTATTAATCCATATTAATGTTAATTTTAAAGTTATTTTAAAGTTATTACTGCTAATAACCAAACCTGCTCCTACTAAGTCCCAACAATTATCTGGATTTGGTAATTTGCGCTCTCGGTTTAATAATTCATGCTCTTAATTTAACAATTGTATACAAATGTATTTTTTTTAATTAATTGGACATCATCTCTTTAATTGAATATAGTCTCTTTTTAATTGAATATTGTCTTTTTTTTAAATTGTTCGTATCTGTTATGTCACGTGTCTTGGCACATACACCTATATGAGAAACGCCTTTTCATTCTGACAAGTGTCATGAAATACATCAGGCTCGAATGACTAAGCTAATCTGAACATGAATGAATGTGTTTTTACCCCTCCAGGAGGTAAAGATTTGTTCCTTTTGTTAGGTTCAGTGTGAAAAAGAGGAAACTGACAGTTCACAATAACAAAGCGATTTTATTGAATAAATTAAGTCAGTATAATGCTCTCTGATGATTCCCACAATGCACCACAGTTCTACCCACAATCCTCTGGGCTTCTACGATACAATCAGATCCCACTCTTCATCTTCATCCTCATCAGGAGGACAGTCAGTCCAGCTCAGCTCATTTACCTGCAGAGAGGGTTACCGATTGTTAACTGGATGAAGCTGACAGTCGTACAGGACAGGTGAGGAGAGGTGAGAACGGGGGAAGACAGGTGAAGACTGGTAGGGACAAGTGGGGGTGGGTGACTTTACCTGCAGGACTCCTTCAGTCTGCTCAGGTAAGAATTGATCTGAGGTCTGTTTCACCTCCACCATCACTTTACCATTACCTGCAGAGACAGGTGAACATGAGTCACACCTGATGAAGAATACTGATCTGCTGCATCAGTACATGAGAACTGCAGTAACCGTAGTACTAGTTACAGCAGTATTACAGCAGTTACAGTAGTATTAGTTACAGTAGTACCTAGTAGTATGAGCAGTACTGTAGTGAAGGCCTGAACCAGAGCTTTCTCTCTCACCAGCCTCTGCAGTTTACATCGTTTCTGTATGAGGACGTCTGGACCTGAAGACAGATTAAACACATGCAGATGTTTAGTTTCTCACCAACTGTATCAACTGTAACCCCTCTCCTTTCTTGTGATTTTAAACTCAAAATATTCTTCACAGTCCCCCCAGGAAATTGTGATTTTGCGATTGCAGTAATTAATGCAAATTCAAGAAATCTCTGCAATATTTGCGAGAGCTTGCAATTTACAAACCAAAACCTCTGAGCCGGTTTCCTTGTACCAGGACTCTGCAGTGGAGCTTTTGAGAGAGGAGATGGAGTCTGACTCAGAGGACACTGAACTGTTTCATACATGAGTTGTAGACATGCCTATAGGTGTAAGAGATTTAACCTGCACTCTGCCTTCATTCAGTTAGTCAGAAGAATACAAGCTGATGTTGTTCAGACAGCAAAGATGGACATAATCTACCTCAAACATCAAAATGAAACTATATTTATGTTAATGGATTTACTTTAATGGCATTATTTACTGATTTTATTTGGTGCTAATGTTGAGCTGAAAGTTTATTTAATAAAGCTTATAAATGGAACTCAAGTACAGTATTTTCTTTGTTATATAACTTTGAGCCCAGAAAATACATTAAACATTAGACCTGAAATATAGTTGTTTCTGTGATATGCAGAATGCTTTTTATCCAAGGAAGTCATTACATATGACTCTTCATTGGTAGGAGTCTTTTAAAAAATGCATTATTTTCCTTTGATTGCAATTTTTCCCAATTCCTGCAATTTTACTGCAAAAAGAACACATAAAACATTACAAACTGTATCACAGTTTTTGACAACCATTTTTGGCCACATTAATGACAAAAAAAACCTCTGTGAAATCCTGGACTTCAGCCCTTCTCAAACATAGGAAATCTATCACTGTTGTTGAGCTGCAATGATTAGTCCATTAATCCATTGACCGAAAAGTAATCTGCAACAATTTTGAATAGCAGTATATTGTGAATCTTGTGAGTTTTCATGGAACGCCATTGTCGTGGTGACGCAGCGAATTTCGATGTTTTTACATTTAAATATAATCTGTTGTAACTCGACTTCACATCATCAGATCTTCCCCAAATTCCACGTTTGATGAGAGTCCCGATCTAAAGACACGTACAGGCCAATATTGAATCATACTAATAGCTCCACCTACTGGCAACAGGAAGTTATATGCCACATACTTTTACTAACTGCTCTTAGCAGGTTAACCAGATGCACCTCAAATTTGGTTAGCTAAGTTGTGAGATGTTGATGATGCTAAATAGTACAGCTTTTGAGTTTTCATCAAAAGCTGTTGCCATGGCGACACATTATTCACCATGAAACAGGAAGCTGTTTTTGAAGGGCTAATGATACTTGAAAACTCATGAAACTCGGCACACGTGTCAGAATGGGGTGTATTTAGTTGTCTGATATGGTTCTTGGGCTTGGGTGGGGCAAAGTGACTTGAGGGCGCCCCCTAGAATATTTCAAATCAAAAGAACCCACCCTGAAATTTGCAGCGAATTTCGATGTTTCGCCATTGCAAAACAAACTATTGTAACTTGACTCCACATGGTCAGATCTTTCCTAAATTTCAGGTTTGATAAGAGTCCCAGTCTGAAGACATGTACAGGCCCATATTGAATCATAGTAATAGCGCCACCTACTGGCAACAGGAAGTTATATGCCACATACTTTTACTAACTACTCCTAGCAGGTTAACCAGATGCACCTCAAATGTTGGAAGTTGGAAGACGATGATGCTAAATGGTGAAGCTTTTGAGTTTTCATCAAAAGCTGTTGCCATGGCAACGGATTATTCACCATAAAACAGGAAGCTGTTTTTTAGGGGCTAAGAATGCTTGAAAACTCACAAAACTTGGCACACTTGTCAGAATGGGGGTATTTAAAGGTCTGATATGGGTCTTAGACTTGGGTGTGGCAAAATACAAAACTGTCTTCACTAGATGTCTGATCTGATAGTGCTGTAGCTAAATTTAAGGAAGCAATTCCATCAGCACTGAATTGCATCAGACAAAGGACTTCTCTCTGTACTTGTCTTGTTAGATCTTAGTTCTGCATTTGACACCATTGACCATCACATCCTGTTACAGAGACTGGAACATTTAATTGGTATTAAAGGAACTGCATTAAGCTGTTTTAACTGTTTTAACAGAGATATCCAAGATTGCCACTTTAAGGACATAAAAACCTGGATGAGCTGCAATTTTCTGCTACTAAACTCAGACAAAACTGGGGGTTATTGTGTTTGGCCCTCAACACCTTAGAAACACATTATCTAATGACATAGCTACTCTGGATGGCATTACCCTGGCCTCCAGCTGCACATTAAGGAATCTGGGAGTTATCTTTGATCAGGATATGTCCTTTAACTCCCACATAAAACAAATTTCAAGGACTGCTTTTTTTCACCTATGTAATATAGCAAAAATCAGGCACATCCTGTCTTAAAAAGATGCAGAAAAACTAGTTCACACATTTGTTACTTCTAGGTTGGATTATTGTAATTCTTTATTATCAGGCTGCCCTAACAAGTCTCTAAAGACTCTCCAGCTGGTCCAGAATGCAGCTGCAGGTGAACTGACAAAAACTAGGAAAAGAGATCATATTTCTCCCATTTTAGCTTCGCTACATTGGCTTCCAGTAAAATCCAGAATAGAATTTAAAATACTTCTCCTTACTTATAAAGCTCTTAATGGTCAGACACATCATATCTTAAAGAGCTCATAGTACCTTATTACCCCACTAGAGCACTGCGCTCCCAGAATGCAGCTTACTTGTGGTTCCTAGAGTCTCCAAAAGTAGAATGGGAGGCAGAGCCTTCAGCTATCAGGCTCCTCTCCTGTGGAACCATCTTCCAGATTCAGTCCGGGGGGCAGACACCCTCTCTACGTTTAAGAGGAGGCTTAAAACTTTCCTTTTTGATAAAGCTTATAGTTAGGGCCGGCCAGGCTCGCCTTGGACCGGCCCTTAGTTATGCTGCTATAGGCCTAGACTGCCGGGGCACTTCCCATGATTCACTGAGCCCCCCCACCCTCATCTATACGCATTCATGTACCATTAATGCATGTTACTAACTTGGCTTCTTCCCGGAGTTTTGTGCTTTCTTGTCTCGCAGGTTTCTATGGATCATGGTTGTGGACCGCCTGTTGCTGTGGTCCTGCCTGACACCCACGCCTGCCTGTCTCTTTCTTCCCCTCCCTACTTCTTTCTCTCTCAACCCAACCGGTCGAGGCAGATGGCGCCCACCTAGAGCCGGTTCTGTTTGAGGTTTCTTCCTGTTAAAGGGGAGTTTTTCCTTGCTGCTGTCACCAAGTGCTGCTCATGGGGGAATGTTGGGTCTCTGTAAATTAAAGAGTACAGTCTGACCTGCCCTGAGATAACTTCTGTTGTCATTTGGCCTTATAAAAATAAATTTGACTTGACTTGATAATACTTATGTACTTTTACTGTAGTAGGATTTCTCATGCAGGATTTTTACATGTAATGGAGTATTTTTACATTGATATATTGGTACTTTTACTGCAGTAAAGGATCAGAGTACTTCCTCCACCTGTGCAAGCGAAGCTGTCCTCCACCACGGCAGCTCCTCTGGTCGTCTGTCTGTGATGAGGGAAGCAGAGCTGCAGCAGACAGCCAAACCTCAGCCTACGTCTGACTCCACCCTCCTCCTCCTCCAACTCTCCTTCAGTGATAAGCTCCTTCAGCTGAGGAGGATAGACAGGAAGTCACCTGCTGACATACTAACTTAGCCGCATTCTCACTGATGACCTGATGACATGTGTTTCTCACTGTGATGATGTCAGAGGTCCATCCAGTGAATCCCAGGCAGTGATTGGCCAGTTCCAGGCAGCGGGCGTGGCTCAGCGGCCTGCTGCTATCAGAGAGGAAGTGAGGCATCTGTTTGGAGCTCAGCCTCACCTGGACACACACACACACACACACACACAGGTGATTAGCCGGTTACCATAGCAAAAGCCTCACAAAGTGTATAAACCCCCCTTTGTGAAGCATTTAAGGGGGGAAATCCTCCCCATTTTGAAAAAATGAATTTCAGAATATAATTTATATATATACCAATTAATTAATCATTGAGTTTATAAATTTTACTTTATTTATTGGCTGTTTAAGGATCAATAGGAGAAGAAGACCATGTGCTGAAAGATCTATGATGAACTACAGGATCAGTAGCAGAAGAAGACTATGTGTTAGAAGCTCGGTGAGGTGATGACCTTGAGTGGAGAGCTCTGGAACAGCGAGCGTCCGTCAGTCAGCTGTTGAGCCTTTGAGGCCTGAGCAGCAGAGTAGAACTTGATGAGGGCATAGAAACCAGTGGGGCTCAGAGGAGCATTGGCACAAACCTTCACCAGGTAGAGAGGACCGAAGGAGGAGAAGACGCAATGCAGGCTGTTCTGAAGAAGAACAACTGTTACTTTCTCAGCTAAACAATGTTTTTTTTTCTGAATGGTCTGGTATGACGTCGTTCAGTTAGACTTACATAGATGTCAGCCTCTGTGTGTGATGGCTGGATGTTCCACACAAACAGAGTTTTATTGTTCTCCACAGGAACTTGGAACTCCAGGATGTCCACTGGCACCTCCATCACACCTGCAGAGGACCACAGTTGTTATAGTTTTGTATTTTTCATTATTTTTTATTATATATAATTCATTATAATATATATATATATATATATATATATATATATATATTGTTTTAGATTCAGTTTAGTTTTTATTAGTTTTAGTTTTTTTTTTATTATAATGTGGGGGGTATTTGTCAGGGTCAAGATTTAAGTTCAGAATAGGCATTACAATACAAACACAACACTTAGTGAAGGTAAGTGACTCACAGTCATGAAGACATCCCAGTCTCAATAAATATGGACCAATGCCTCTTTATGCTTATTGTGTTGACAAATTTGCCCAAACTGACAGTAAAACTAAAGATATTTTCTGTATATTTCTATTTTATTGTAGTTCGTTTTGTAAGTACAATATTGTTTTAGTTAGTTTTTGTGTTTTTCTAAAGTTTAGTTTTTATTTCTATGTGAGTTAACTAAAATGTTTTTTCACAGCTACTTTTTAGTTTAGTTTTAGTTAACTATAATAACCTTGCAGAGGACAGACAGGCAGCAGACTCCCCGTTCTCTTATCTGCTGAACCTGAACCAAACTTCCCTCTAAAATCTGCTAATTTAATAATTTCTTCCTTGCCAGCTGAGATTAACTCATTACAGAGCAAAATTTGAAACGTTTTGCTATTTGAGAAGAACCGGTGAATGTTTCGACTTACAAGTGACGCACTAATAGGACAGTAATTTCAAATAATGTTCACTTTTACAGCTTAAACTGACTCACCACCAGCTACCTGAGAGCTTTAAATGAAACACATTAACAGGTTACCAACAGAAAACGCTGATTTATTAAGTTTTATTTGTATTTTGAACGAAGTCATACTTGAGCTAAAACTACTAAATGAATGTAACTCAGTATCTGCGCAGCAACGTTGAAACGGCAGGTTTTTAAATTGAGTTAGGCACACAGACGTGAACGTGTATTGAAGGTTGCCGCCATTTAAAGTGAAACCTACATTAATATTATATAATAACAATATATTAATAACCGTCCTCTGTTCGTAAACTGTCGGCTTTTTTGAGATTTTTAAAGTTTATTTTACTCACCGAAACGTTTCCGTCTCTACCGAACAAACGGGTTATACCGCGCTTCCGCTGAGGGGTGGAGTCTGTCATATTAACCAATGAGGATGTAGATCTGACTGATGACAACCCAACTGACCAATCACAGTTCTCGTGTTTTATATATATTTTTATTATTAATTTATGAAACTTCAGATGAAGGAAAATGACTTTAAATATCAAACTGAAAAAAATCACATTTGTTGTTTATTAGTCAGACAGACAAATTGTAAATTATTATTATATGTACATATATATATATTGTAAACAATATTTTAACTTTATTTTGTATCTGCATTTTAAAAATATTTAACTTTATATTTTGTTTTACCTCCTGTCTTTTGTCCCATCAGATTAAAGTTAAGATTTAAATATATTAAAATGTAAATTATATTAAAATGTAATGTACAGCCATGGAGACTCTGCCTTTTATCAAAGATGCTCTATAACTTTCTGAATAGTCTCAGCTTTTAATTTACCTGTTGTCATGGTGACGCGTAGTATGGGGGCTCCAGCGATGACGTCTTTTTTCACTCATTGCGCAGATGCTGAGTGATCAGAGCTGTGTGATCAGCTGTTTTTTGTGGATCAGACCCCAGAAAGTGAAACAGTAAACAGAAAGCGAGACTGACGTCATCCGTCAATAAACCCCAGAGAAACAGGAAACATATACAGCCTTCAAAATAAAAGGCGAACTATTATAACAAGATATTTTGCACATTTACACACACACACACACATACACACACTTTGATCTCTACGATTCTGTTGGCAGTGACATGATGCCAGCTTTTATTTTGTAGTCACTTCCTGTGCAGTGTTTGGAAAATGAAAGTGGAGGGACTTACACACACACACACACACACATACATTTAAAGACTCGCCTGATTTATTGTTTTTATTTCTGATCAATAAAGTTTTTGTGTCTGTGTTTCTGAATAAATGTTGATATAAATCATCAGAGTTTGTTTGATTAGAATATTGATCTGTTACTGGACACAAATTTAAATAGCGATCAGATCTGTGACTGAGAGCGAAAAAGATTTACATATTTAACAAATAATTAATAAAATAATCAATAATAACAGTACATATAAACAGCTGGATAGAAACCAGAGGAGATAAGAGTCTCATATTGTGTTTGAATGTAAGAATGTAAGCATAATGAATTATAGAGAAAGTGTTATTTAAACCACCCTTCTATGTTTAAATGAATGTTGTTATTACAATCAGATAAGTCAAAGGTTAAATGTAAATTAGCTGCTTTTTGAAGAATGTCCTTCCTTTGTTTAAGTAACACAGGTTGTATTTTATCTTTACTGCGTGTTGTTGTCTTGGTTTTATTATACTGTATGTTCTGTTTGTGCTGCATCCATGTGATCATGGACTACAGTCAAATAAATAAATAAACAAATAAATACAGAAAGAAAGAAAGACAGAAAGAAAGAAAGAAAGAAAGAACTTTCTCTGCTGTGTGGAAAGTGAGAGTGGAAACATGGCGGGAATTTCTGTCTTTCACTCTGCTCAGTTTTCTCTTTCCTGTCTGCAATAAAAGTTGAGAGCTGCAGCATGTTGGACACACGAAGACACACTCGACCAGACGGAGAAGCATCTTCTTCTTCTTCATCTTCATCACACACTGAGACATACAGCTTTCTGCAGCATCATCTTCATCATGTTGTTCGCGCTCTTCATCCTCTGCAGCACCCTGACGCCGGCTCTCTGCTGTGATTGGCTCTATCATCGGTTCAGTCACGTGAACAACCAATCTCTGACTCTGCTGCAGCTCATGGTGAGTAATGACACCAAGTCCTGGAGCAGCTTTCAAGGCTCCTAGAGAGAGTTTTAAAGGTCCTGGAAGAAGTTTTAAAGGTCCTGGAGGAGCTTTCAAGGCTCCTAGAGAGAGTTTTAAAGGTCCTGGAGGAAGTTTTAAATGTCCTGGAGGATGTTTTAAAGGTCCTGGAAGAAGTTTTAAATGTCCTGGAAGAAGTTTTAAATGTCCTGGAGCAGCTTTCAAGGCTCCTAGAGAGAGTTTTAAAGGTCCTGGAGGAAGTTTTAGAGGTCCTGGAGAAAGTTTTAAAGGTCCTGGAGCAGCTTTCAAGGCTTCTAGAGAGAGTTTTAAAGGTCCTGGAAGAAGTTTTAAAGGTCCTGGAGGAGCTTTCAAGGCTCCTAGAGAGAGTTTTAAAGGTCCTGGAGGAAGTTTTAAATGTCCTGGAGGATGTTTTAAAGGTCCTGGAAGAAGTTTTAAATGTCCTGGAAGAAGTTTTAAATGTCCTGGAGCAGCTTTCAAGGCTCCTAGAGAGAGTTTTAAAGGTCCTGGAGGAAGTTTTAGAGGTCCTGGAGAAAGTTTTAAAGGTCCTGGAGCAGCTTTCAAGGCTTCTAGAGAGAGTTTTAAAGGTCCTGGAAGAAGTTTTAAAGGTCCTGGAGGAGCTTTCAAGGCTCCTAGAGAGAGTTTTAAAGGTCCTGGAGGAAGTTTTAAATGTCCTGGAGGATGTTTTAAAGGTCCTGGAAGAAGTTTTAAATGTCCTGGAAGAAGTTTTAAATGTCCTGGAGCAGCTTTCAAGGCTCCTAGAGAGAGTTTTAAAGGTCCTGGAGGAAGTTTTAGAGGTCCTGGAGAAAGTTTTAAAGGTCCTGGAGGAAGTTTTAAAGGTCCTGGAGCAGCTTTCAAGGCTTCTAGAGAGAGTTTTAAAGGTCCTGGAGGAAGTTTTAAAGGTCCTGGAGGAAGTTTTAAAGGTCCTGGAGAACGTTTTAAAGGTCCTGGAGAAAGTTTTAAAGGTCCTGGAGGAAGTTTTAAAGGTCCTGGAGAAAGTTTTAGGGGTCCTGGTCTTGTTGTATGAGCTATCATTGGTTTTGTCTGTTATACTAATGTCAGTCCTGTTGTTTCAGTTAGTGTGTTTTCATCATTAGTACTACTAAGCTTTCATTTTAATTAAATTACCAAAGATCCACTAACATACATAAAAAAGGACGGCATGCAAAAGCATTTTATATTTATTAATATTTGGCTTTAATACACAACTGAGTTACATGTGCTGATGTTTCAGGGCGGTCAGCTGATGGAGGAGGAGAGTCCAGTTCCCTTTCCATACAAATCCTACGAATTCTACAGAAACATGACGAACACACAGGTACTGCAGTGCTTCTACTGCTCAAATACATTTTACTTTAAATATCTCTTTCTTACACACAAACTGTCTGTTTCACTGCTTCACTTGTATGTTATTTTACACGCATTTGCTCCACATTAACATACAAACATGTAAACAAACTTTTTTTCTTTGACATACAAAACAATCACAAATTCTTCTTCCACAAAATGATAATATACAAAATGTCAAAACTGCTGACAGGACACCTCAAACTGCTAACAAGGTCAATTATGATTCTTTCTATTATGAGTTTTTGATCCATGGAGGTTTTATATTTGTAAAACTTTCCTCGAGCCGAGAAAAGCGATTTAAAAATCTGTGACATCATCACAATGTAAAGACTGTGGGCCGAACGGGAACTCTGGGGCAGGGCCAGAGGGAGAAACCCTACTGAGCATATTCAGTGGGCCTCACAACGCGGAAGCAAACCCGGACACCAGAAACTTTCTTGGCGTACGCGCCAGCAGAGCAACTCTTATTGGACTGAATAGGTGCCATTTTGGCTCCAGTATCCAGCTCTTATAATACATCAATGAGGAAAACATGATGGAAAGCTCGGTGACGGTGAGCACACTGGACAGTGGAAACGGAGAGTTACGAATGACTAATACTAATACTGGTCTACAATCAATATATTTTCTGATTTAAAAAATCTATCTCAGCTGGGTAAAATCTATCAATAAGTTTGAAAGAAACTCAGATATTGATTAGGAGAGAACCACGTTAGGTTATTCACAAAGCGATTCCAGTATGAGATCACAGATGTCAGTGTGATGATGTCTTTTTGAAAGAGCAACCTTATGGATTTATTATATTACAGAGAGACGGTAAAAATTGAAGATTAACCTTCGGTTGTTGCCTAAATAGCAAATAAACCAGAAACCTTTGCATAATCTGCTAATGTCACAGTGATTTAACACCTGATCCACCAGAATCATGTTTTGGAACCAAGACCCAAAAAAGATGGATTCGTGTTCATACAATATGTCGTTATTGTTCCATATGAAATTTGTAGTAAACAAAGAAACTTTCGCACTGATGACACTCTGCTCTGTCAGCCAATCCGAGAGCCAGGTTTCACAGCTGTTTGTCTCTCTCCAGGTGGAGGAGTCCAAGCTGCTTTTCATCAGAGACAGTCTGCAGCTTATTTCTGATCTCTATCTCCACGGCAACCTCTCCTCCGTTACCTGGGATACCAACAAAACCGAACACTTCCTGATGAACATGCACAGACAGACAGAGGAGCTCAACGACTGTGTGAGTACTCAAATACTTAAAAAGATACTTTAAATACTCTAACACCTGTCAGCAGTTTGACTTCACCCGAAGCTTTAAGTTCAGTCTGCTGTCAGAGTTTCAGCTTCAGGTTTTACTGCAGAATTAAAGACTCTGAACTGTTTCTGTTTTCAGCTTTCGACTGAAAAAACAGTCAACGTCAAGCTGAGAAAGTACTACAGGAGACTGGAAAAAAGTACTCTGGACCGCATGGTAAGTACAAGTACTGATGTAGTAGTGTGTGTACTGACTGTAATACTGTGTGTACTAACTGTAGTACTGTGTACTGCATACAGGGCAGCAGTCCTAGGTCCTGGGAGCTGATCAGAATGGAAACTAAACGGCACCTGGCTCAGTTGGAGATGTTGGTCCCCTCCATCACCCACAGGAGGCGCTCTGCAGTGTCTCCACATTAACTGTCTGTTTCATGTTCATCATATTTCTCTGTGAGAACTCTACTCTGATATTTTATTTATTTATGTTTATTTATTTATTTATTTACTTATTGTATTTATTTATTGACTTCTGACAGTTTTGTATTTAAAGACATTTTGTATGATTTTATTTGAAAACATGAAGCTGGAAACATTTCAGACACGAACACAATAAAGACGTTTTTTGCAGCTCTGTTTAATATGTTTTTACTAAAGTCTGTCCTGAGGGTGGTGCTGGAGTCATGAACATCTGCAAGGTCAATCCTCCGGCAAGGAGGAAGTTTACTGATGACACATTTAAACATCAGCGCTGTCAGGCTAGACCTCTGGCAACAAAACATCTAAACAAACTAAAGCAAACTGGATCCTTGTCTTATACAACAGCTGTCTTATATTAAAGCTGGTTCAGTTCCATTCAAATGTTATTTGTATAGCACCATCTCATACAAAGGCAGTCCAAAGTGTTTTACATAACAATGATATAATATAACAAAAAATGTGCATATATACACAAACATACACACATCCGGACATTCATGCACACATACAAACATACATACTGTATGTATACTGTGAGTTCCTTTAACGCTTGACTGAATAAGATCGCAGCACAGCCATGTTCTTAAGTAAGTAAATATGTGAAGTATTGATAATTTTATTAAATTTGCCATACAATACTAATGTTGGGGTTTATAGTGAGAGAGCCTCATACAGGAGCACCACTTGTTGGGAAGTGATTGTAAGCTGGTTGGTTATTAGCAGTAATTAATAATTATCAGATAATTAATTAATAAAAATTAAATTATTAATATGAATTAATAATACAGGGCACCACCTGGAAACCGGGACCAATAACCAAACGATAAAGATAGTCTCATTAACAAGGTTCACTTGGGATGCTAATACCTGAGGGATATCAGCATCCACAAGTGAACAGTGTGAAGGTATGAATTCGAGCTCTGGCCCTCTTTCTCAATCAGCCGCCTTTTACAATAAATAGGCACAATAATTACAAAAGACTTTAAAGATATAACAGTGTTTATTAAACAATAGCAAAGTTAACAAGTTAGCAAATGCTTTGATCAATAAGACACTCCTAAAATCTAATACTACCTAAGCAATAATACAGCTATATACAATGGAAACACATGCAAGCTGGGGCGTGCATGTGTGTGTGAGTGTAGATGGGTGTGTGTGTGTGTGTGGGCGTGTCTCTGTGGGTGTAAACAAAATGGCGACTGATCTGTGAGATGACGTCACGCGATCTCAAGGACAGCAGCGTGATCTCGCGAGATGGAGTTGTGTGATAGCCGAATAGTGGCTATAACTGTAGTGTCGGTTACCACAATAACAAGATGGCGCCGCCTGGGGGTCGGCGTCTCTGCGTTCACCCAATTCAATGTATCAAACACATGTCTGATGGTAGATAACGAGGGCAGAGCGGCGCTTTGTCCCACGTTATCTGACCGCCAGATGTGTAAGAACAAATGTGTATGTGTATGTGCGTGTGGGTAGGTGTTAGTAGCAAGAGAAGAGGAGAGAGAAGAGGAGAAGAAACGCCGGCTCACGCTGAAATCCTGCGATCGTGAGGAGAGAGCAGCGGTTGTCTGTCCACAGAGAGCGTGCGTGCAGACGGCAGCCTGTGACGCACGTTGTCTGGTTTTGATCGACAAACAACTTACTTTCTCACTCACGATGGCACAAACACAGCAGCAGTCCCGAGTGGGACAAAACACAAAACAGTCTAGCGTGGTTAACACAACTAAACAGGCAGCAAACTTTAAATACTCCTCAGAGTATAGCAGGCAAAAGGGACTCGGCAGTCCGTTAAATCAGCAACACAATAGCAATTAGGCTAAAAGCTAACAGCTAACAAACACACATTTAATTCTGTCTCTGTCCAGACATAGCCTCTTATGTGCTCGCTTCATAAAGCGATACGGTGTGTTTATTCCGTCCTGATCCGGTTCGGATGCTGATGGGGCCGTCCTTGCGCTCTGTTGGCGGGGTTTTGATGGCAGCTGATCCTCGGCTGCGTGGTGAGGGAAATAGCAGAGTCGACTTAGTTGAAGAAGAGCGAGAAAGGGGAGTAATCCAAGTAATCCACGTCTTCGTAAAGAAAATCCTTTTCTTCCTTCTGCAGGCAGTGAGAGCGCTGGGTTGCAACAGCAGCGGTCTCTCTCTTGGATCGAGTGAATGTGTGCGGTTGAACACGGAGAAGTTCGGCTTGTCCAGCGAGGGTGAATCTTCCAGGGTTAGGGTTAGGGTTAGGGTTAGGGTTAGGGTTATGGTTAGGGTTTAGGGTTAGGGTTAGGGTTAGGGTTAGGGTTAGGGTTAGGGTTAGGGTCGGCGTGGGGGTCGGCGTCTCTGCGTTCACCCAATTCAATGTATCAAACACATGTCTGATGGTAGATAACGAGGGCAGAGCGGCGCTTTGTCCCACGTTATCTGACCGCCAGATGTGTAAGAACAAATGTGTATGTGTATGTGCGTGTGGGTAGGTGTTAGTAGCAAGAGAAGAGGAGAGAGAAGAGGAGAAGAAACGCCGGCTCACGCTGAAATCCTGCGATCGTGAGGAGAGAGCAGCGGTTGTCTGTCCACAGAGAGCGTGCGTGCAGACGGCAGCCTGTGACGCACGTTGTCTGGTTTTGATCGACAAACAACTTACTTTCTCACTCACGATGGCACAAACACAGCAGCAGTCCCGAGTGGGACAAAACACAAAACAGTCTAGCGTGGTTAACACAACTAAACAGGCAGCAAACTTTAAATACTCCTCAGAGTATAGCAGGCAAAAGGGACTCGGCAGTCCGTTAAATCAGCAACACAATAGCAATTAGGCTAAAAGCTAACAGCTAACAAACACACATTTAATTCTGTCTCTGTCCAGACATAGCCTCTTATGTGCTCGCTTCATAAAGCGATACGGTGTGTTTATTCCGTCCTGATCCGGTTCGGATGCTGATGGGGCCGTCCTTGCGCTCTGTTGGCGGGGTTTTGATGGCAGCTGATCCTCGGCTGCGTGGTGAGGGAAATAGCAGAGTCGACTTAGTTGAAGAAGAGCGAGAAAGGGGAGTAATCCAAGTAATCCACGTCTTCGTAAAGAAAATCCTTTTCTTCCTTCTGCAGGCAGTGAGAGCGCTGGGTTGCAACAGCAGCGGTCTCTCTCTTGGATCGAGTGAATGTGTGCGGTTGAACACGGAGAAGTTCGGCTTGTCCAGCGAGGGTGAATCTTCCAGGGTTAGGGTTAGGGTTAGGGTTAGGGTTAGGGTTAGGGTTAGGGGGTTAGGGTTAGGGTTAGGGTTAGGGGTTAGGGTTAGGGTTAGGGTTAGGGTTAGGGTTAAGGTTAGGGGTTAGGGTTAGGGTTAGGGTTAGGGTTAGGGTTAGGGTTAGGGGGTTAGGGTTAGGGTTAGGGTTAGGGTTAGGGTTAGGGGGTTAGGGTTAGGGTTAGGGTTAGGGTTAGGGTTAGGGTTTAGGGTTAGGGTTAGGGTTAGGGTTAGGGTTAGGGTTAGGGTTCATGTTCATGTTAGTCATGAACATCTGCAAGGTCAATCCTCCGGCAAGGAGGAAGTTTACTGATGACACATTTAAACATCAGCGCTGTCAGGCTAGACCTCTGGCAACAAAACATCTAAACAAACTAAAGCAAACTGGATCCTTGTCTTATACAACAGCTGTCTTATATTAAAGCTGGTTCAGTTCCATTCAAATGTTATTTGTATAGCACCATCTCATACAAAGGCAGTCCAAAGTGTTTTACATAACAATGATATAATATAACAAAAAATGTGCATATATACACAAACATACACACATCCGGACATTCATGCACACATACAAACATACATACTGTATGTATACTGTGAGTTCCTTTAACGCTTGACTGAATAAGATCGCAGCACAGCCATGTTCTTAAGTAAGTAAATATGTGAAGTATTGATAATTTTATTAAATTTGCCATACAATACTAATGTTGGGGTTTATAGTGAGAGAGCCTCATACAGGAGCACCACTTGTTGGGAAGTGATTGTAAGCTGGTTGGTTATTAGCAGTAATTAATAATTATCAGATAATTAATTAATAAAAATTAAATTATTAATATGAATTAATAATACAGGGCACCACCTGGAAACCGGGACCAATAACCAAACGATAAAGATAGTCTCATTAACAAGGTTCACTTGGGATGCTAATACCTGAGGGATATCAGCATCCACAAGTGAACAGTGTGAAGGTATGAATTCGAGCTCTGGCCCTCTTTCTCAATTTAGCCGCCTTTTACAATAAATAGGCACAATAATTACAAAAGACTTTAAAGATATAACAGTGTTTATTAAACAATAGCAAAGTTAACAAGTTAGCAAATGCTTTGATCAATAAGACACTCCTAAAATCTAATACTACCTAAGCAATAATACAGCTATATACAATGGAAACACATGCAAGCTGGGGCGTGCATGTGTGTGTGAGTGTAGATGGGTGTGTGTGTGTGTGTGGGCGTGTCTCTGTGGGTGTAAACAAAATGGCGACTGATCTGTGAGATGACGTCACGCGATCTCAAGGACAGCAGCGTGATCTCGCGAGATGGAGTTGTGTGATAGCCGAATAGTGGCTATAACTGTAGTGTCGGTTACCACAATAACAAGATGGCGCCGCCTGGGGGTCGGCGTCTCTGCGTTCACCCAATTCAATGTATCAAACACATGTCTGATGGTAGATAACGAGGGCAGAGCGGCGCTTTGTCCCACGTTATCTGACCGCCAGATGTGTAAGAACAAATGTGTATGTGTATGTGCGTGTGGGTAGGTGTTAGTAGCAAGAGAAGAGGAGAGAGAAGAGGAGAAGAAACGCCGGCTCACGCTGAAATCCTGCGATCGTGAGGAGAGAGCAGCGGTTGTCTGTCCACAGAGAGCGTGCGTGCAGACGGCAGCCTGTGACACACGTTGTCTGGTTTTGATCGACAAACAACTTACTTTCTCACTCACGATGGCACAAACACAGCAGCAGTCCCGAGTGGGACAAAACACAAAACAGTCTAGCGTGGTTAACACAACTAAACAGGCAGCAAACTTTAAATACTCCTCAGAGTATAGCAGGCAAAAGGGACTCGGCAGTCCGTTAAATCAGCAACACAATAGCAATTAGGCTAAAAGCTAACAGCTAACAAACACACATTTAATTCTGTCTCTGTCCAGACATAGCCTCTTATGTGCTCGCTTCATAAAGCGATACGGTGTGTTTATTCCGTCCTGATCCGGTTCGGATGCTGATGGGGCCGTCCTTGCGCTCTGTTGGCGGGGTTTTGATGGCAGCTGATCCTCGGCTGCGTGGTGAGGGAAATAGCAGAGTCGACTTAGTTGAAGAAGAGCGAGAAAGGGGAGTAATCCAAGTAATCCACGTCTTCGTAAAGAAAATCCTTTTCTTCCTTCTGCAGGCAGTGAGAGCGCTGGGTTGCAACAGCAGCGGTCTCTCTCTTGGATCGAGTGAATGTGTGCGGTTGAACACGGAGAAGTTCGGCTTGTCCAGCGAGGGTGAATCTTCCAGGGTTAGGGTTAGGGTTAGGGTTAGGGTTAGGGTTAGGGTTAGGGGGTTAGGGTTAGGGTTAGGGGTTAGGGTTAGGGTTAGGGTTAGGGTTAGGGTTAAGGTTAGGGGTTAGGGTTAGGGTTAGGGTTAGGGTTAGGGTTAGGGTTAGGGGGTTAGGGTTAGGGTTAGGGTTAGGGTTAGGGGGTTAGGGTTAGGGTTAGGGTTAGGGTTAGGGTTAGGGTTTAGGGTTAGGGTTAGGGTTAGGGTTAGGGTTAGGGTTAGGGTTCATGTTCATGTTAGTCATGAACATCTGCAAGGTCAATCCTCCGGCAAGGAGGAAGTTTACTGATGACACATTTAAACATCAGCGCTGTCAGGCTAGACCTCTGGCAACAAAACATCTAAACAAACTAAAGCAAACTGGATCCTTGTCTTATACAACAGCTGTCTTATATTAAAGCTGGTTCAGTTCCATTCAAATGTTATTTGTATAGCACCATCTCATACAAAGGCAGTCCAAAGTGTTTTACATAACAATGATATAATATAACAAAAAATGTGCATATATACACAAACATACACACATCCGGACATTCATGCACACATACAAACATACATACTGTATGTATACTGTGAGTTCCTTTAACGCTTGACTGAATAAGATCGCAGCACAGCCATGTTCTTAAGTAAGTAAATATGTGAAGTATTGATAATTTTATTAAATTTGCCATACAATACTAATGTTGGGGTTTATAGTGAGAGAGCCTCATACAGGAGCACCACTTGTTGGGAAGTGATTGTAAGCTGGTTGGTTATTAGCAGTAATTAATAATTATCAGATAATTAATTAATAAAAATTAAATTATTAATATGAATTAATAATACAGGGCACCACCTGGAAACCGGGACCAATAACCAAACGATAAAGATAGTCTCATTAACAAGGTTCACTTGGGATGCTAATACCTGAGGGATATCAGCATCCACAAGTGAACAGTGTGAAGGTATGAATTCGAGCTCTGGCCCTCTTTCTCAATTTAGCCGCCTTTTACAATAAATAGGCACAATAATTACAAAAGACTTTAAAGATATAACAGTGTTTATTAAACAATAGCAAAGTTAACAAGTTAGCAAATGCTTTGATCAATAAGACACTCCTAAAATCTAATACTACCTAAGCAATAATACAGCTATATACAATGGAAACACATGCAAGCTGGGGCGTGCATGTGTGTGTGAGTGTAGATGGGTGTGTGTGTGTGTGTGGGCGTGTCTCTGTGGGTGTAAACAAAATGGCGACTGATCTGTGAGATGACGTCACGCGATCTCAAGGACAGCAGCGTGATCTCGCGAGATGGAGTTGTGTGATAGCCGAATAGTGGCTATAACTGTAGTGTCGGTTACCACAATAACAAGATGGCGCCGCCTGGGGGTCGGCGTCTCTGCGTTCACCCAATTCAATGTATCAAACACATGTCTGATGGTAGATAACGAGGGCAGAGCGGCGCTTTGTCCCACGTTATCTGACCGCCAGATGTGTAAGAACAAATGTGTATGTGTATGTGCGTGTGGGTAGGTGTTAGTAGCAAGAGAAGAGGAGAGAGAAGAGGAGAAGAAACGCCGGCTCACGCTGAAATCCTGCGATCGTGAGGAGAGAGCAGCGGTTGTCTGTCCACAGAGAGCGTGCGTGCAGACGGCAGCCTGTGACACACGTTGTCTGGTTTTGATCGACAAACAACTTACTTTCTCACTCACGATGGCACAAACACAGCAGCAGTCCCGAGTGGGACAAAACACAAAACAGTCTAGCGTGGTTAACACAACTAAACAGGCAGCAAACTTTAAATACTCCTCAGAGTATAGCAGGCAAAAGGGACTCGGCAGTCCGTTAAATCAGCAACACAATAGCAATTAGGCTAAAAGCTAACAGCTAACAAACACACATTTAATTCTGTCTCTGTCCAGACATAGCCTCTTATGTGCTCGCTTCATAAAGCGATACGGTGTGTTTATTCCGTCCTGATCCGGTTCGGATGCTGATGGGGCCGTCCTTGCGCTCTGTTGGCGGGGTTTTGATGGCAGCTGATCCTCGGCTGCGTGGTGAGGGAAATAGCAGAGTCGACTTAGTTGAAGAAGAGCGAGAAAGGGGAGTAATCCAAGTAATCCACGTCTTCGTAAAGAAAATCCTTTTCTTCCTTCTGCAGGCAGTGAGAGCGCTGGGTTGCAACAGCAGCGGTCTCTCTCTTGGATCGAGTGAATGTGTGCGGTTGAACACGGAGAAGTTCGGCTTGTCCAGCGAGGGTGAATCTTCCAGGGTTAGGGTTAGGGTTAGGGTTAGGGTTAGGGTTAGGGTTAGGGTTAGGGTTAGGGTTAGGGTTAGGGTTAGAGGGTTAGGGTTAGGGTTAGGGTTAGGGTTAGGGTTAGGGTTAGGGTTAGGGGGTTAGGGTTAGGGTTAGGGTTAGGGTTAGGGTTAGGGTTAGGGTTAGGGTTAGGGTTAGGGTTAGGGGTTAGGGTTAGGGTTAGGGTTAGGGTTCATGTTCATGTTAGTCATGAACATCTGCAAGGTCAATCCTCCGGCAAGGAGGAAGTTTACTGATGACACATTTAAACATCAGCGCTGTCAGGCTAGACCTCTGGCAACAAAACATCTAAACAAACTAAAGCAAACTGGATCCTTGTCTTATACAACAGCTGTCTTATATTAAAGCTGGTTCAGTTCCATTCAAATGTTATTTGTATAGCACCATCTCATACAAAGGCAGTCCAAAGTGTTTTACATAACAATGATATAATATAACAAAAAATGTGCATATATACACAAACATACACACATCCGGACATTCATGCACACATACAAACATACATACTGTATGTATACTGTGAGTTCCTTTAACGCTTGACTGAATAAGATCGCAGCACAGCCATGTTCTTAAGTAAGTAAATATGTGAAGTATTGATAATTTTATTAAATTTGCCATACAATACTAATGTTGGGGTTTATAGTGAGAGAGCCTCATACAGGAGCACCACTTGTTGGGAAGTGATTGTAAGCTGGTTGGTTATTAGCAGTAATTAATAATTATCAGATAATTAATTAATAAAAATTAAATTATTAATATGAATTAATAATACAGGGCACCACCTGGAAACCGGGACCAATAACCAAACGATAAAGATAGTCTCATTAACAAGGTTCACTTGGGATGCTAATACCTGAGGGATATCAGCATCCACAAGTGAACAGTGTGAAGGTATGAATTCGAGCTCTGGCCCTCTTTCTCAATTTAGCCGCCTTTTACAATAAATAGGCACAATAATTACAAAAGACTTTAAAGATATAACAGTGTTTATTAAACAATAGCAAAGTTAACAAGTTAGCAAATGCTTTGATCAATAAGACACTCCTAAAATCTAATACTACCTAAGCAATAATACAGCTATATACAATGGAAACACATGCAAGCTGGGGCGTGCATGTGTGTGTGAGTGTAGATGGGTGTGTGTGTGTGTGTGGGCGTGTCTCTGTGGGTGTAAACAAAATGGCGACTGATCTGTGAGATGACGTCACGCGATCTCAAGGACAGCAGCGTGATCTCGCGAGATGGAGTTGTGTGATAGCCGAATAGTGGCTATAACTGTAGTGTCGGTTACCACAATAACAAGATGGCGCCGCCTGGGGGTCGGCGTCTCTGCGTTCACCCAATTCAATGTATCAAACACATGTCTGATGGTAGATAACGAGGGCAGAGCGGCGCTTTGTCCCACGTTATCTGACCGCCAGATGTGTAAGAACAAATGTGTATGTGTATGTGCGTGTGGGTAGGTGTTAGTAGCAAGAGAAGAGGAGAGAGAAGAGGAGAAGAAACGCCGGCTCACGCTGAAATCCTGCGATCGTGAGGAGAGAGCAGCGGTTGTCTGTCCACAGAGAGCGTGCGTGCAGACGGCAGCCTGTGACACACGTTGTCTGGTTTTGATCGACAAACAACTTACTTTCTCACTCACGATGGCACAAACACAGCAGCAGTCCCGAGTGGGACAAAACACAAAACAGTCTAGCGTGGTTAACACAACTAAACAGGCAGCAAACTTTAAATACTCCTCAGAGTATAGCAGGCAAAAGGGACTCGGCAGTCCGTTAAATCAGCAACACAATAGCAATTAGGCTAAAAGCTAACAGCTAACAAACACACATTTAATTCTGTCTCTGTCCAGACATAGCCTCTTATGTGCTCGCTTCATAAAGCGATACGGTGTGTTTATTCCGTCCTGATCCGGTTCGGATGCTGATGGGGCCGTCCTTGCGCTCTGTTGGCGGGGTTTTGATGGCAGCTGATCCTCGGCTGCGTGGTGAGGGAAATAGCAGAGTCGACTTAGTTGAAGAAGAGCGAGAAAGGGGAGTAATCCAAGTAATCCACGTCTTCGTAAAGAAAATCCTTTTCTTCCTTCTGCAGGCAGTGAGAGCGCTGGGTTGCAACAGCAGCGGTCTCTCTCTTGGATCGAGTGAATGTGTGCGGTTGAACACGGAGAAGTTCGGCTTGTCCAGCGAGGGTGAATCTTCCAGGGTTAGGGTTAGGGTTAGGGTTAGGGTTAGGGTTAGGGTTAGGGTTAGGGTTAGGGTTAGGGTTAGGGTTAGGGTTAGGGTTAGGGTTAGGGTTAGGGTTAGGGTTAGGGTTAGGGTTAGGGTTAGGGTTAGGGTTAGGGTTAGGGTTAGGGTTAGGGTTAGGGTTAGGGTTAGGGTTAGGGTTAGGGTTAGGGTTAGGGTTAGGGTTAGGGTTAGGGTTAGGGTTAGGGTTAGGGTTAGGGTTAGGGTTAGGGTTAGGGTTAGG